>JABCMJ010004787.1:0-33235 GCA_014822125.1 Arbutus unedo | reverse complement strand
GCGACAGGGATTGCCGATGAGTTTGTCAAAGTGTGTTGCCAATCTATATTCAATGGCGACACATTTTTTAGTCTGCCGCTATTCTGGTTGCCATTGCTGCAATTTGTTGTAGTGTTTCTTGGAATCTTGCACACCAAAATGAGTAAGAATTGTATCGATATAAGCAGCTTGTGATAATTTCAACATCCTTTGTCTGCGGTCTTGAATAATCTTGATCCCAAGGATGTGACTGACTTCTCCTAAGTCCTTCATATCTTTAATGAAGGTGTGGTTGGACAACCACACCTTCGTTAAAGATAACACTCCCACATCATTTTCGATAAGCAAGATATCATCTACATATAGTATTAAGAACACCACTACTTTTTCGTTGCATCTCTTGTACACACACGACTCACCTGGACTTTGATCAAAATCAAAAGACTTGATTACCTAATCAAAATGAATGTTCCAAGACCTTGGTGCTTGCTTGAGTGCATAAATGGACCTCTTAAGCTCACAAACCGTGTGCTCTTGGGCCTTTGCTATGAATTCAACTGGTTGCACCATGTAAATGCATTCATCCACATTGCCATTAAGGAACTCGGTCTTGACATCCATTTGTCGAATCTCATAATTAAGATGAGCCGCAATGGATAAGAGAATCCAAATGGACTTTCGCATGGCTATCGGCGAAAAAGATTCCTCATAGTTGATCTCTTATTTATGAGTAAAACTTTTCACTGCAAGCCTATCTTTAAATGTTTTCACCTTCTCGTCCACTCCTCTATTTTTCTTGTAGATCCACTTGCATCTAATAGGTTTTATTCCTTTGGGTGGTTTTACAAGATTCCAGACTTGATTAGAGTACATAGACTCCATTTCTAAATTCATAGCCTTTCGTCAAAGTTTCACATTTGTGTCTTGCATTGCTTCATTGTAGTTACAGGGTTTGGCATCTAGTTCCTCAGAGACTCTATCAAATGATTCTTCCAAGAACATGCACCAATCGGGTTTTATAATAAACCTTCCACTACGATGAGGCACCGTTATGTCAATTGTTGTTTCATGTAGTGTTTCCTCTTGCACTAATGATGCTGGAGAAGTATGCATTGATCTTTCTCCTCTCAATTTCTCTAGAATAATCTTACTTCTGGACGTGTGATCTAAAACATAGTCTTTTTCTAGGTATTAGGCATTGGTACTAACAATTACCTTTTGATCTGTAGGACTATAAAATAAACCGTTCTTCGCTTCTCTAGGGTCCACAATGAAACAAATTTCTGTCATTGATTTCAATTTATCTATGTTCCCTTTCATGATATGTGTTGGACTACCTCAAATCTGAACATGATGCCATACATCTCACTTACATTCTCTCCACATGACTATCAAAAGTTTTTGCTGGTAGACTTTTTGAGAAAGGGCCTGCTAGGTTGTTTGTTGATGCAATCTTGGTCATTGTTACATCACCTCTTTGAACAAATTCTCGTATAAGATGATACTTACGCTCAATGTGCTTTCTCTTCTTATGAGTCATCGGTTCCTTTGAGTTAGCAACTGCACCACTATTATCACAATAAAGTGTAATAGCTGATTGCACTGAAGGGACCACATCTAGATTCATTAAGAAATTTCTGAGCCAAATAGCCTTCTTGGCTACCTTAGAGGCTGCCACATATTCAGCCTCCATGGGAGAATCAGCAATACATGATTGCTTGATACTCCTCCAACTTATAGCTCCACCTCCTAGGGTAAACACACATCCTGAGGTAGATTTTCTATAATCCTTATCTGACATAAAGTCTGAGTCGATATACCCATAAGGCATTAGACTGTCTGACTAGTAAACCAACATATAATTTCTAGTCCTTTTAGTTACTTCAAAATATGTTTTACTACAGTCCAATGTTCTTGTCTAGGATTAGACTGAAATCTGCTAACCATGCCTACAGCAAAGCAGATATTAGGTCTAGTACACAACATAGCATACATGAGGCTTCCTACCGCAGAAGCATAAGGAACTGCTCTCATCTTATCTTCCTCTTCAAGTGTTTTAGGACACTTATCCTTGGATAGATAGATTTCATGTCTGAAAGGGAGGAATCTTTTCTTGGAATCTTAAATGCCAAAATGAGTAAGAATCTTATCGATATAAGAAGTTTATGATAATTCCAACATCTTTTATTTGCGATCTCGAATAATCTTGATCCTAATGATGTGACTGACTTCTCCCAAGTCCTTCATATCGAATTGGTTCGACAACTACACCTTCACTAAATATAACACTCCCACGTCATTTCTGATGAGCAAGATATCATCTACATATAGTATCAAGAACACCACTACTTTTTAGTTACATCTTTTGTACACACGCGACTCATTCGGACTTTGATCAAAATCAAAATACTTGATTGCCTGATCAAAATGAATGTTCCAAGACCTTGCTGTTTGCTTGAGTCCATAAATGGACCTCTTAAGCTCACAAACCATGCGCTCTTGGCCCTTTGCTATGAATTCAACTAGTTGCGCCATGTAAATGCATTCATCCACATTGCCATTAAGGAACGCAGTCTTGACATCCATTTGTCGAATCTCGTAATTAAGATGAGCCGCAATGGATAAGAAATCCAATGGACTTTAGCATGGCTATCGGCGAAAAAGTTTCCTCATAGTCGATCTCTTATTTATGAGTAAAACATTTCACTGCAAGCCTATCTTTAAATGTTTTCACCTTCTCGTCCACTCCTCTCTTTTTCTTGTAGATCCACTTGCATCCAATGGGTTTTATTCCTTTGGGCGGTTCTACAAGATCCCAGACTTGATTAGAGTACATAGACTCCATTTCTGAATTCATAGCCTTTCGTCAAAGCTTCACATTTGTGTCTTGCATTGCTTCTTTGTAGTTACAGGGTTCGGCATCTAGTTCCTCAAGGACTTTATCAAATGATTATTCCAAGAACATGCACCGATCAGGTTGAATAATAACCCTCCCACTACGATGAGGCACCATTACGTCAATTGTTGTTTCATGTAGTGTTTTCTATTACACTAATGATGCTGAAGAAGTTTGCATTGATCTTTCTCCTCTCAATTTCTCTAGAACAATCTTATTTCTAGGCTTGTGATCCAAAACATAGTCCTCCTCTAGGTATCGGGCATTGGTTCTAACAATTACCTTATAATCCGTAGGACTATAAAATAAACCATCATTCGTTTCTCTAGGGTAACCCACAAAGAAACAAACTTTTGTCCTTGATTTCAATTTATCTATGGTCCCTTTTAGCACATGTGTTGGACTATCTCAAATCCGAACATACTGTAGACTTGGTTTGTGCTCAGTCCATAGTTTTGTGGGAGTAGAAGGTACTGACTTAGATGGTACTAAGTTAAGAATACATGCTACTGTTTCTAATGCATGTCCCCAAAAGAAAATTGGTAAATTTGAATAACTCATCATAGATCTTGCCATGTCCATAAGAGTCTTATTCCTTCTCTTCGGTACACCATTTTGCTGTGGCATACCAGGTGTAGACAATTGGGATGTAATCCCCTCATGAGATAAGTAATCCCTAAACTCTCCCAAGAGGTATTCACCATCACGATCAGATCGTAGTATCTTGATACATTTTTCAAGACGCTTCTTCGTTTTCGCCCTATACTTTTTAAATTTGTTAAAGGCTTTAGACTTAGAGCGCATTAAATAAATGTACCCACACCTTGAATAATCATCAATAAAGATGATGAAATATTCACAACCACCTCTTGCTTGGACGTTCATAAATCCATACAAATCAGAGTAAACAAATTTCAACGGCTCTTTGACTTTATATCCTTTGACCAAGAAGGGCTTTTTGTCGTTTTACTTCTAAATAGGATTCACAAACTGAAAATTCATTTACTTTCAATGAACGCAATGGTTTATTTTGAACCAATCCAGAAATTCTTTTTAGATTAATATGATCAAGATGCAAGTGCCAAAGATACGTTTAGTTCAATTCAGAAGGTGTCTTTCTTTTGCATAATATAATATTTGTATTATTCAATTCATTCAGTTACAGTATGGGAAAGATAGGATTAATAACATAAAGATCATCCTCCAATGAACCAGAACATATAAAACATCTATTAAATTTAATAACCACAGAGTTATTCAAATTAACCAAATAACCATTTTGAACTAACTTAAACTGAAATTAAATTTCTTCTAATATTAGGAGCATAAAGACAATTTTTTAATATTGAAATCCTATCATTACCAAAACTAAGACGTAAATCTCTCACTGCAACTGCTGCTACTTTCGGAGCATTGCCCTTGTGTAGGTAAACCTCCCCATCACTAACCAGCCTAGTTTCTTGAAACCCCTGCAATGAATTGCAAATATGATTAGTGGCTCCCGTATCTACGCAACAAAAATTTGTAGATAACACCGCTAAACATGTTTCAACCATTAGTGAATAGGTTTTACCTTGATTATTCAATTTATTGAGATAGACAGGACATTGCTTCTTCCAGTGCTCTGACTGCTTGCAGTGAAAACACTTGTCCTTAAACTTTTTCACTCCACTTTGAGATCCATTATTCACTTGAGGAATTTTAACTTGCTTTTGAGCCTTTTTCTGCTTATTCTTGCCTTTTGGTTTAGAAGCAAAATCTTTCTCAAGCATAAACATATTTTTTGGCCTTTTCATTACGCTCTCTGCTGCTTGGAGTTCTTTAAGAAATTCTGCCAAAGGATAATAATATTTATTCATATTGTAATTCATGCAAAAATTCTTAAAACTCTCCGACAGCGAATGAAGTATGATATTGATCTACGTTTTCCATCCATTTTAGCTCCAAGGATCTCTAGTTCATTTAGATGACTCATCATCTTTATAACATGAACCCTTACTGAGCTCTCTTCAGCCATCTTTGTATTAAGCGAATCTCTCACAGCAATCTACCTTACTGCACGATTCTGTTATCCAAACATTTCATTGAGGTTCATCATCATGTCATAGGCGGTGAGCATAGATTGATGCTAATGTTGCAGAACATTTGACAACAATGCCAAATTGTAATACTGCGCCATCTCATCAGCCTTAACCCACTTTTTATAAGGCCAGACTTCCTCATCAGTTGCCCTCTCATTAGGTTTTTGTGGACATTCCTCACTAAGTACATATTTGTACTTTTCAGCAGTCAACACTATGTCTAAATTTCTTTTCCAGTCAATATAATTAGGTCCAGTGAGTTTGTTTTCTTTAAGAATGACAGAAAGTGGATTGAAAGAGCCTATTTTTGAATCTGATAGTCACATAATAATAATTATGAAAGGCAAATAAAAATTTTTGAATTTCATTTAAAAATTGGTTTCCTCTACCAAACTATTTAAAGAAAAACGTTAGCAATCTGTCACACCGTGAAAAGTATGCCTTCGATGGGAAAATCCACTACTTTTTATCATTTGTACAGATAGGCCTATATCTTTTAATTTTGACTATCTAGATAAAACAATTATTGTCAAGCGAAATTAAATAACCAACTCAATTTTGGTCATACAAATAATAATAGTGACTCAGATGGAGAGGATAATATTATTTATAACTAAGTGTACACCATCATTTCATACTAAATTAATTATTCCCTAATAAATCATTTCAGATGGAGACATGATTCACACAACAATTAAGTTAGAACTACCCCATTGAAGTTTGTACCGATGATTTCACAATTAATTTTGTCCAATGTGGAAGAATGTTCAAAATTAACACACAAAATTAATCATATGATCTACAAACTAGTGATGGAGACCATGAAATTTGTTCATAACAAACTCTCTCTCCCACTTACTTATTTAAAAATATTTTTACATGAGAGTTATAAAAATATTTGCATGTGAGTGATCTAAGTATTGGTCAATATTTCATGTTGTCCAAAATTATAAGGGAACTATAATTAAACAAATAAACAATACCAAGCACATATGAATAGGAAAACACAAATATAATAGGAGCCCAACTATTATGGTCAAATTATCAGTTTTCAAATTAGGCTTGATTTTTGCCGCCGACTTATCCCCCAAAGAGAAGATGATGCTAATGTCGGGGTATAGGGGCAGCGCCCCTTGAAGCTACGCACTGTTTCTTCAACAGAAACACATTGATCCCTCTAAAATTACCGATTTCTTTGATCATCAGATCCTATTTATTACATATTGATTCTATGCCTCCAAATACAAGTTTACAAGGCTATATCAATGAAAACAGGCGCTGTAAATAAATTGAAATCATTACATCAAACCCTAAACCTCAATACGACAGAAGTTCATATGTAGCAGATTAATGTTACAAACCCCAAAACTATTAGTAATAAAAAAAATATAACCACACATAAAAATAGTGTGGGATCCAATCACACCAAAATTGTCTACCACACAATCATACATGCATGACTATAATAGTGGATATGAAAAACTGCAAAATAGATGTTAGCACCACAATACTACGTTCTATTTTTACATGGACCACATGGTCTATATAAACCACACGCGTTATCACAGCCGGCTCTATAACCACTGTTAGGGATCGATTCCCGAAACCCAGTGATGAAAGCGTAGAGTTTATATAACAAAAAATTATGAAACCTTACTAGGCTGGATTAGTGTTCATACCTTCGAGATCTGTCTAGTTTGATCTCGACTATCTTCGCAGTTTGATCCTGATCGTACTTTCAGCAAGGCTGGAATGATCTTACTCGACTCACCTCGAGATCTTCTACCTAATCCTATTACACCTTGATCACAAACTGAGTGCAGACTCAAAATCGTCGTGATCTCCTTGCCTTCTTAGAGTCTCTCTCAATATTTCGAATATTCAGTTGTTCCTGATCTAGAAAGCATAGTGTTGTATGTATAGGCAACGATAGGGACTCCTAGAAAAAATATGGGCTGGGCTTCCTATATAATTCGAGAGTCCTAATCCAACCCGGATTAATTCTGAATTATATAACTTACAATTCATACCACTACAGAATTATAATTGCATCCCCCTTTCATATTTTAAAATTATATTTCGAGCTCCATATTGTTAAATACTTGTGTGTCTCCTTACGTTGATATTACAAATATCTATTGATTAAAATAAATTACTGATAATTTATTCAATCAACATTTATAAAATTCTTTAAGGCCTTCCACTTAACTTATTAGTTATGCCGGATACCAATATGCACCTGCAGGGTTTGACATAATCGAAACTTATAAGTTTACTCAAGAGGATATCATCAATCCCTATAAAGGAACGTGAATTCTATTAATAATTAACAGTTGTCGTATATTTAATATTGTGAGCCAACTCATTGAAATTATTGGCCCACAAGGCTTGACTCTATATAGTGAATCAAAGTCAACAACATTAAATGTACACATCAATTAATTATTTTTAGATTAAGAGCACAAGTATACATAATAATCTCGAGATGTGAATTGTATTATATTGTCAGTATAAATATAATTATCTCAAAGTGGTCTTGTTCAATACACATGAAGTGTACTAACACAGTGAGTTGAAACTATACCATTTTCAGTAGTCAAGATAGACCTACTGAAATACTGTGTTACAGTCCTACTGGTGGTGTGTCCAATTTCACGTAATTCTATGAATTGAATACTTATATTCTAGAAAAACCAATAATCTAATCCTCTATGTGTAAGTCAAACTCTACACACCAGATTATCTACTATGCAGAATAAGAGACACACATGCACAATATGATATGATAGAATGCAAACATTGCCCATAAATTATGAGAATTATTAATTTTTCGAATGAACAGTATCAGTCACTTTGTATGTCCAAAATTGAGCAGACTGTGAAGTTATTTCTCTTTTTTTTTGGTCAAAGGACTTGAAAGTTAGTTTGAATAATTCCTTTTTTCTGCTAGCCAAACAAAGAATTAAGAGAAAAAATGTGAAATATTTTACACACCAAAACTACATAATTTTGGTCCACAGCAACCCTTGGTGTGCATCCCACGCAGCAAATCCCCAATTCCATGGAGAAGCCATTGCCAATCCGCATCTGTGCGGCATTGACTTGTAAAGCATTCTCATACAGGATCAGACCTAATCGAGTCCGGCCCGGCCATTCAACAGCTAGCCCGTAATTTCACAGCTTGGGCCTCCCCTACCCATACCAGTAGTTCGGCCCAATACATCGATGGGTTTAGCCCATTCTTTTGTCTGGTTTGGTCCTCCACAATTTCTCAAGTGGTGATTATTCTTGCATGAGGTTATGTGATAGTAATGCACTCAAATGTAATTAATTAGCTATATTAAGTGATCAGTGTTGAACCCCAACCAACAGGCAAAAAAATTGATTCTTCCACCGTCACGAATAATATTACTAGTGGGATCTGCTTATTACATTACCTGAAGTAATCCAACACCTCTTTTTGTGGTATTCCAACAATGTCTAAATATGTTCGTAATCATTGTTACTTAACACTTGGGGAGAAATATTTTTCTTTCTTATACTCAAAAAAACTTCTCTTTTTTCAGCTTTCTGAATGCATTATGCATGTGCCAGCCCTGACTCCTGTAATCATGTGTAATGAGAAGTATGTCCAGCAGAAACTAATTATCTCACAATTGAATCATAACACCTCTCTCTCTCTCTCTCTCATGCAAGAAAAGAAATGGGTGTCAATCAGTTTCCACTTTCCACCAAATTTATATCTAATTTTCAGGTCCACCCCTCCTAAGTTGCGTGGTCAACAAGCGAAGGAAACCAGTCCTCCACATAATTGATAAGTGTGTGTGTGTGTCTGTGTGTGTGTGTTTGTGTGTTGCGAGAGAGAGACAGAATTAAAGCAAATGGGCATTGTGAATTTGGTACCAGTGAAAGTAGTAAATAATATAGGCATTTTGGGTTGGTATGATTATTAATCCAACTCTTTCTCTGGAAAAAAAACTCTTAAAAAAAGGTGGGTATGTTCTTCAGCTGGGCCACCATCAGCACATGCAAATGCATGCATCCTAATTATCTGTGTTGTTCAATTACAAGTATCACATGGAGGGTTGGATAATTGCCAGAAAATGTGGATTCCATTCAGCCCAATCCTGTCCAATCCCTCTAATCATCAGAGTCCAACCAATTCAAGGAGTAGATCGCAAGAAATTACACGTCGTTCAATTATAAGTATCCTAATTAAATGTGTATATTGCACAATTTTATTTTTTACTTTTTGTGTTTTCGCAGAAGAATTACTATATATTATGAGAATTATAGAGAAATGTAGTTATTGTAACGCCTCATGTATATCACTGACTCAATAACTTGTCAAAATCTAATCACATTGCCTAAAATGCTTAAACTTAAGTTATTAGTGGTAACATATATGGCTTATTATATATATATATATATATATATATATATATCCAAGATCATCTATGTAAACTTTCTATGTGGAACGGAATATCACAATCTCACCACTTTTAAGACCTTGCGCCCACGCAATGGGTTGAATACTAGAGTCACCACGGCCCTAATCCCGGTCTGTTCCTTAGTGACCAAACAAAGTCCCGACCCCACACTCGATTCTATACAAGGGTCACTCTAATACTATTTGTAACAACCCGCTCTCGTTTTGTACAATATTATCTGTTTTAGTTAGCCAAACCCATGGACTTCCTAGTAGATCATCCATCCTTTGATTACTTGAGGGTGAACACACTTAACTGTGAAGTTCTAACAGATTTTGGCACCCTCACGGCTATTGTGGTATTGGATCAAGAGTCCCAATGCCACATCGCTTGGTAGATGTAAGTTTGGTGGTATTTATAAGATCATGAATTTTTCTTGTACGAGACCTTCCGAAAAATTGTGAGGGTGCTAAAACCCATTGAAATTCACATTTAAACGTGTTTGTCCTGGAATAATCCAATGATAGGTGACCTATTGAAAAGTCCATGGGGTTTGGGTAACCAAAGCGGATATTATTGTACGAAATAAGAGCGAATCGTTACAGTTATCAAGTATAAGGAGAGGAAGTCCAAGAATACAGAAGTATTTTAAGACACAATATTCGAATACATATATATCCGAAATGATTAGATGCACGTGGACTACAAATTATGGAGGGGTCCACATGCATCTAACGATTATAGATATATCTCTGTTTAAATGTGCCCGAAACATTTGTGTTTCTAGTATTACTCATATAAGAAAGTGAGGGAAAAAAAACCCATAAATTAAAGCTCAATTGAACTCAACAATGGCAGAGTAAAGCACACACCCTTGCAAGGACAAACCCTCGATTAATAGTCTTGATGAATTTTTGTACATTTACCATGGGATGCTTCAACAACTCTGGAATTTAAACCGACCTCTAACCTAATTTTCAGATTTGTCTTTTACAAATGTCTGGACCGACCATGAGCTGTCTAAGATTCTTTTAACATTTTGGAGAGATGAAATAAGCCATGATTTGGTTGCTCTCTCTCTCTCTCTGTCTCTCTCTCTCCTCTCTCTCTCCAAATTATGAAGTGACGAGGGTGTGATGACCGCTCACTTGAGTTCAGAAAGTGGCAAGGATACTACAAATCACTAGGAATTGTGAAGATCTGAGAAAAACAGAGTGAATGTTTAATCATGGAAAAAGAAAAAAGAAGGGCAGGATCGATATAGGGAACATATACACATATTGGTACATATATGTACATATATCTGCTAAAGTGAATGTTTAATTGAGGTTGGACACCGACCTAACATCAGGATGTTTTGTTAATTTGGGAATATATACATTTGTATGTATGTGTGTATATATATATATATATATATATATGAAATTATGCACCGAATTGGCGTGCTAAAACTCACCTAATCTCTCTCCAATCTTGTTTATATTCTCATTAGTTGATTAACATGTCGGTCTTTTGCAAGGTCTGACGCTGTCATAATGTTACTTTTGATCCATCGCAATCAACCATGACCGAAAGTTGATTTTTCACAAGAAATTTAATTTGTAATACAATAAATCCCGCAAAAATCATTTGGTTGCTCGGTTTATTTAGTCTTGTAAATTCTGAATATTAATACACGTAGTAGTATATTACAGCATACATTTATTGTTGAATTATTTTTTTTCATATAGAGGTTCTTCCCGAATTTTTGTCTAAAATTTGTCATCCTTAATTTGTTTAACTAGGTATGGTCAGTAACGATCTAAGATTGGACCTTATACATTAGTATTGAAATCAAAACACGACTCTCTAACCGTCCTTCTCAGGTTGACAAATATATAGATATCATCAGCTACGTACACATGCAGGTGTAGAATAACATCGTGTTGCCGATCTGATTTTTTGTCTATCTACTTTGAAAAATAAATATCTGTACAAAGTATTATGAATTACAGTGATAATATATACGTTAATATATATTATCCAAAAAGTGCATACCAGACATCATACTCTTCTATATATAAGATGCGTGTTATAGAATTTTTCGCTTAATTTTTAGTGTCCAGATCGATGTAACTTTCCAGAAATAAAAGTAGCTAAAATGGAGCTCTCAAAGATGACGTGAAGCTAGTTTGAGTTAGTCCAAAACAACGCAACAATTTATTGCACCAAGTCAATTTCATACTTCTAATTACATTTTCCTCCTTTTTTTCTCTCTATTTTTCATCCTTTTCTCTTTCACTTGATTTCGTGCAGACTGTTGGAAATTTAGCAAGGTTGTGAATGAATTTGAGACACCGGAGAGTTTGACGAGGCAACCGGAACGTCTCAGTAATTACAACTCATTCATGGTTGCATTGATGTCCATCAATTGCACCATTGATATCTCATTTATTCTTCTATTTATGATTTTGGCGATTTCAAAGTTTTAGGATTTCTGTAAGTAATGAATTCCTTTATTTGTTTTAGCACACCGAATACCAAATGATTTCTGTATGATTTTTACGGAGAGAGAGGCAGACACAGTCAGTTTGATAGGCGGTCGATTGGGTGGTATTCCATCGACTGAGTGAGCTGTTTTACCCTAGGAGACAGGTGCCGGAGCGATCCTCCAATACCCACGGGAGGAGACAAATCTATTTTAAAGGGATTGTGATTTCACAGGATTCGGTTCGGTATTGTATTCTATTTTTCGAATCTATATTTTAATTTCGTTTTGTAATTTTTCGAGTTGTCGATTATTGAAATTATTTTACGGAATTGAATCCTATTAACTTGTTCGCATATTTTTTCCTACAGTAACCATATGATGACAATGGCGTACTTCTTTTGTCTCCAAATCCTTTTTCTAATTAGATCTTCATCGGTCTCAAATATACAAATTGAAGTACTGCATTAAATGCTACTATTTGAGCCATTGAATATGTACGATATGAATTTCTTCAATTTAAATACGTGCTAAAATAATTACCCCCATAGCATATGCACAAAAATTTATAAATATTTGCATGTAAATTTTGTAACATTTCAAAACATCGAGACAAAAATTCACAACATATAAATGTTATGTATCTAAAAAATTAATGTCATGAGTTTTTAAAATTATCGAGAGGTGCATGTCATACATATTCAAATGTAGTTTATTTGTGATGTATATGATTGAATTTAGTCAATCTGCATAAAAAAATGTACGTAGCGTCCTGTTTGCGCAATAGATCGAACAAGGTTTAATTACGCTAATTGAGTAATCTTAACTCAGGAAAATTAAATATTAGGTCAAAAAATTTACATTATCCAGAAGTTCTAGTTGTAGGTGCTACGCATGCTCATACATCCATAAATAATAATATTTTTTTCTTTCAACTTGGATTGATATCAAATTGGTATGACCTCAGAACTTGGAACGGTTCCAAAGTAGTAATTCATTGCCCTAGGCACTATGGGGTGGTGTTTCAGGTGGTCTCCTTCTCATGGCTGGAGCTAGTAAAGGTAGTCGTTCCTGTAAGAAAAAAAAAATTTGTATAAAAAAAAATTCTATGAAATATATAGGTTGGTTCGCTCTTGCTAAATAATTTGAAAAAAATTATATTTGGTCTCTAATACATATTCGCTCATGTGTAGTGAAATTTCTGGCTCTGTCCCTGCTCCTTCCCACCTGCCATTGGAGTGGAGTCGATTCACATAGGTTTGGGATACACACTAGTGTGTGTGAAAAAAAAGTCTGGAACATTATGTGACGATGTCATAAGATCTAAATAATTTCCGTTCTAAAAGTTGTAGTAACGGTGGGCACGTAAAAAGACAATGCATTTGACAACACATAATATGTTGTCTTTGTTAGGTTGTATGTTTCCGGTTTCCGAAATGAACCAGACCGGTTGAGTTGAGGTCTTATTAATGGAGTTCATTGCATATAGGGGTGCAAATGAGTCTAACTGGGCCGAATTTTAGAGTGTTTAAGTGTAGGTTGAGCTTGAACTCAAGTATTATTTGAAAGCAGGAACTCAGTCATTCGAATACTAAATAAGCTAGCTTATACATAAGAGTTGTGCTTATCTAAACAAGCAAGTTATGGTTAACTGACCTTGACTCCTTTACTCAGTGTGCTCGACTCGTTTAAAAAATTAATTGAGCCGAGCCTTTAACTTGCACAACCCTTCACTACCCGACCTTGGAACTGCTTGTGAACCACTCAATGTGTTTGTAGTCTAGATTTTATATATCTAGAGAAAATTAAATTAATCTCACAATTGTAGCAACATGGGCTTTTCATAAAAAAAAAAAAATTCTTAGGGGCTTTGAAGTACTTTCTGGACTCAAGATCAACTATAGTAAGTCAGTTATCTACGGAGTAGGCTAGGAGAAAAAAGTAGTAAAATCTTACTCAAAGATATTGAGATGCAGAATCTCCTCACTTCCCCTAAAGTATCTAGGACTACTTCTGGGAGAAAGTCCTCTATGATCAAAACTTGACAACCTATTCTAGATAGGATTAAAATGAAACTGTCTAATTGGAGGACGAAGCTATTATCCTATGGTCGGAAGCTAGTGTTTATCAAATTTGTTCTTGCAAGTTTGCCTATCTATTATTTCTTCTTTTTTAAAATGCCATCTACTGTTTCAAACAAATTGCAAAGAATGGAGAGAGAATTTCTTCGGCGAGGCTCAGGGGAAGGAAAGAGGATTAATCTTGTCAAATGGGAATCAGTCACCAAACCTTTTGATAAACAAGGGGCTAGGGATTAAAGACATTTTATTGATGAACCTATGTTTACTTTTCAAATGGTGATGGATGTTTGCTATAGAGGACCAGAGCTTATGTACAGGAGTTATTTGTGACCTATACAACATTCCTACTGAAAATTGGCATCTTATCATCGGGACGGCTACTAGGGGTTCAAGCATGTGGTGCTCAATTATGAGGCTCGAGGACACTCGTCAACAGATCTATGGCGCCTATATGTCATGTTATAGGTTAGAGGTTGGCAATGGAGAGGCAACAAGGTTTTAGAAGGATCCTTGGTTGTCTACGGGCCAGCTTTTGAAGGATCAATTCCCAAAGATTTTTCAAATTAGTCTTGATAAGGAGGTGTCGTTGGTAGCTTTGATTCAGAACAATACATTTGTCATATCCTTAAACTTCATAAGAAACCTCTTCTCTTGAAAAGAGGATGATCTTTGTATTTTGCAAGTTGTGGAATGATTTCAGTCTGACTGTCTCAGTAAGGGGGGACTTACCTATCTGTGAAGGTGGGAAGGCGGGAAGGATATTCAATTTTGAGTAAAATCTCTCTATATAGAGATAGTTTCAATGAATCCTAACCTGGATAACCCTCCACCTCTCTACGTATGGACCAAATCGGCTCCTCCTAAAGACCAATTTCTGTGTTGGTTGGCTTGGAAAGGCAGAGTCAAAACAGCTCAAAGCTTGTTCTTTAGGGGTTGCTTGACCATCTAAGAGGCTATGTGTTCCTTTTGAGGCGACATGATGGAATCTCCGCATCACCTCCTTATCCATTGTACTAAGGTGTGGGGGATCTAGAGCCGCTTCTTATCCTTATGGTGCATTCAGCGGGTTACACTAGACATTGTTGATCAGCTATTTCAATGGGGGTCTAGCTGGGCTTTTTCTAAAGGTTCAAACTGCCTAACGAAGGACCTATGGCTCAATCTCCCTTCTATGAATATCTACTCCTTTTGAAGGGCTAGGAACCCACTCCGCTTTAATAAGAAGGAAATAGACTGGGGGATTTTGGGGGAAGAGATCAGGTTCATATGGGTGAGAGATTCTATGGGTCACCATCAGAATAATTCTCTGATGGCTAGCATCCTCTACAACCCTTAAGGGATTATTCATTGCGGGGTATTCAGTTAAGATCCATTTGCAGGTAGTAAGAGGATCTCGGTCATCTTCTTCAAAAATTGGGGATTTTACATTTTTTTTCCTTCTATTTGGGGTTTTTGGGTTTCACGAGTTTAGGGAGGAAGTACTACTTCTTTACTTTCCCCTCTGTATTTGGTACGAGAGGTTGATATTTCACCAACCCCTTTCTGTATTAACTCTTTTGCTCTGATATATTATCCTTTTCTTTTAAAATACACACACACACTAGAGAATGAAACTCCTTTCTAAATTTAGTTTTTGTTTTAATTTTAATGAAAAGAATCAAATTATATTAATCAGTGAATAGATTAAATAGTAGTTTAAATAGAAAGAAACCAAAAAATAGTGCAAATTAATGAAGAGAGAAGATAGATTTTTGTTAAAATGCACATTAGCTAATCGCTATGTCTATATGATGTATTCTATATGCATGACCAAATCTCACGGGCCTAGAAAATAACGGCCTGTTTGGATGGGGACATAATTTTAGTGGTCTTAATTAAGAGGGGCCTTATAGTAGCAGGAGCTTAAAAAATATAATTTGTAACATCCCGAATATCGACAATGTTATTTAAATCCTTCTAATATTATTTTAGTTATCAAAACAATGATTAAAAAGAAGATCTTTCATTAATTAGAAGATTAAAACAAACTACAAGGTCTGAAGTAGAAATGACAAAAATATCCCTTATGCGTTTACATTTATTAAATTAAAAGACATAGCAAACTAAAGGTAAGCCAGCCATGTGTTGAACTCTTCCTCTGTGACCACTGGATCCTTTAGCAGGGCTGAAAACTCCACCTACTCATCTCCATCTGGCATGAAACATTAGGGCAGAGAAGTTGCTCTAGTGAGTAATTAAATTCAGTACAGAACATTACTCGAAAAACTAAACCCAATAGGAAATTAAGCATGCAATAGGATATAAACAATAACAAAATAGTGTTGAGCAAATTAAGTAAATACATAAGTTTATTATGTTTTTGTTCTTTTAATGTTTCTTGGAATTCCACCGAAGAACTCCATTTCCAACCTGACTATCTAACGTAGGACACTCAGTTGATATTGACCAGGCCTTACCTATCAAGAGCATGTAGTATGAGGATATGTACCCGACTAGAATACTAACCCAGCATGGAAGGGATCTTCTACCATCTACTCAAATCAATAACTACCTTGTCCTAGCTAGATTCAACCGAAGACATAGTTTCACTAGGTTAGGTACTAACGAACTTTAACCGCTTCCCCTTTATCAGCTCAAAGACGCCCAAGACATTGACCGTGACTCCACGAGGTCTAGAGTTGCACTTTCAGACGGCCTCAAACTTACCTCCAATCGAATATACCCACCTCCTAGTTAGGGTCCTTCCATAAATAACAACAAACCTTCAACTGAATACACCTACCTCCTAGTTAAAGTCCAAAACAATGTTACAACAACGGGTTGACGTTCGGAATCAACACTTATCACGACGGGCACAACACCCACCTCCTAGTTAAAGTCAAAACAAAGTCACCACTTCTCTCTATACAATTTCTACTACTTTAGTTTACCTAGCACCCTCTGCTGCTTTGTTACATATGACATTCGAATCAGTGTCCCTAACATTGACTCTAGATTTTCCCTCAACAAACCCCAAGTACAATCATGTTCACAAAGTTCTCTTAATCAACCAAGGCTCAACATCTTTACAAAAATTCGACAGCATAACAATAATAGTATCAACAATCTCCTTGGGTAGCACGATAGCTGTACCCGATAACCAACAAGTTTCAACACAAACCATATAACACAAATCTAAATTGCACTTACGTTCGGAATCAACACTTGCCACGACGGGCACCAATGCCCACCTCCTAGTTAAAGTCAAAACAAAGTCACCACTTGTCTCTATAAAATTTCCATTACATTAGTTTACGAAACACCCTCTCCTACCTTGTTACATGTGACATTCGAACTAGTGTCCCTAACATTGACTCTAGATTTTCTCTCAATAGACCCCAAGTACAATCATGTTCACAAAGTTCTCTTAATCAACCAAGGATCAACATCTTTACAAAAATTCAACAACATAAGGACTATAGTTTCAACAATCTCCTTGGGTTAGCATGACAGCCGTACTCGGTAAACAACAACTTTCAACGCAAACAATATCACACAAATCTAAATTGTACTTTACTCTATTATCACCATCGATCTATCAAAATCATGGTCAAACGTAGTAAAACATGGTCAAACATAATAAATCATGGTCAAATAGCTTGCATGAGATCACACTGGAATTCGTGGACATAAATTTGGTCAACCCAGAATTGTGCAAGTCATTGTAAGACTAGGCACTTCTGTGTTTAAAATTCAAACTCTTCTCCTATTTGAATAATTTGATATAGCGGGAAGGTACATGTATCAATCCTTAGGGAACACTCAAGGTGAACTTGAAAATATAGTGTGCACTACGGTGGCGTTTAGAACTAGAAACCTTCATTCAGATTTTGGGTTTGATGATCTACTAGTCCAAACACTAATACAGATATTGGTTAAGTAACAAATGAGGCCTAGTCATGAGAATCGCCTTACCCCTAATTTAGGCATATGACATCTTCTTCTCAAATACACAACCAAGAATCAAAGATTTATGACCTTGCCCCGAACACATGTCTATGAAAATTATTCATCACGAAAAGGTATTATAAGAGAAATTTGTCCCTAGATACTAAGTCTAAGAATGAAGGACATGAAACCAAGCATCAGATGTACCAAAAAGAATTTCATGCACACCTGATCAAAGATTTAACACTTCATCTTAGGTTCAAAAGCTAGAACCATACTCACCTTAAAACAAACTTTGAAAACCATTTGATGAAGACATCAAAATGCCTAAGCCATGGGATGAAGATTATCCCATGACCAAGTCTATGAATTTAGAATAACATATTGAAAGTAAACATTGCAAATGAAATGAAATACATGAATAATACCAATGCAACTATACTTGAATCCTAAGAAATGAATAAGAACTCTTGATCTTCAATAAACTTTCAAGATAAAAGTTCAAGGATAATTGAATTCTTTTTCCCTTCTCTAGCTCTTTCTTCCTATGGTTAAACTCTCTTATCAAAACTAGATATGAACTAAGATATCAAAAACTAACTAAGAACTATGAACTCCCTTTATAACAATATGTCTACCAAAATATAAACTAGTACAACTACCTAACTTTTCTCTAACTTCTCCTCCAAGGCTTGCTTCAAAGCCCCAGTTGATGACCTCATATGTATACCAAGGATTGCCTCTAATTGGTGCTCCCAACTCTCCAAGAATTCTCCTTGAAAAGTGGTCCAAAAAGAGGACCAAAATGTGAGAAAAATGTGGCTTGAAAGTCAACAAAAATGGCTAAGTTCGAACAAAGTCACCCGGATGAGCTGATGGGTCATCCGGATGAAAGATGATTCTGCCTCAAACTGCTTCTTTTAGACTCTATGGCATCCGGATGAAATGCTTTTCATGGATTCAGATGAGGTGTCTTTGTAGGTCTTCTTGACATAGGACATCCAAATGAACTGATGCTTCATCTAGATGAAACTTGGCTCTGGCATAAATTAAGTCTGGCATTCTTTGAATGGACATCCGGATAGCAAGATGATGCATCCGGACGAAACAGTCCTCTAAATTTTTGGTTCATTCTCTTCAATGGTAAGTCATTTAAATGAATCACTCTTGTATTCATATCAAAAGGTCCTATGGTTCAATTACTGTGGTTCTTCATAGATAGGGTGTTCGAATGGAATAACTCCGCCAACTGTATGATATGACTCTTTGGTTCAATACCACAATTGGCATCCGGATGTTTGGGCTTGGAATCCAGATCAAGCATGCCTTTGTCCTCTTGGTCAAGCAGCCCATCCAAGATGAATCACTCTCCCATTCAGATGAATATGGTATAATAGCATCCTCAAAATGAACTCCTACCCTCGGCCTATTGGACATCCTTGTTCCTATGCAATCCATCATGAGCCGATCATTCAAATAGCTTCATTTTTTGTCTCAAAAACTTTGTACGATATCCACTAGTCTCATAATGTCTCATAATTCAAGTTTTATCTACAAAGGCAACAAACATACCCATCATGCAATATCAATTGAAAACATAGAATTACTCATGCATGCAAGCCTAAATGGATCTGATGAGCCGTTAGATATGCAAATACACGTGCTCATTACACCCTTCCAACTTGAGGGTTATTAGTCCCTGGCAACTCTTGAACTGAAAACCAAAATTAAAAAAATAAAAAATACTAAACAATTGATATCCTCCGTATGTGTAGTAACAAGTCATATGCCAACACTTCGGTCTATGAACACAATACATACGAGATACATTTTAACCATATTATGCAACCAAGAAATGAATTCAATTGAACAACTCAAACTATCATATGTATGCAATGTATGGAAGATCAACATCGAGCCTCAATTCCAACCTTCTTGATAAAATCTCACAAACGATAATCGCTCAACTAAAAATTAAAAAATATATCCCAAGATAATGCGCAACAACAATGCAATAGCAGAGCAAAAATACTATGCTTTTAATGGATTCAATGCATTTTCAAATTCTTGACTACACATGTGCACTCTATACTACGTACACCAATGCTCATAGAACAGAACAAAATAAGCACAACTTAAATTGAATTCAAAACTAACACAAGATCAATTGAGGACTTTTATTAGCATGTAAATGACCATGGGTTACAAAAAATGGTTAGGTTACAAAATGAGTTTTGACTCGTACAAAAAGCGACTTGGGTTATTCTACCCATAACCGACACTACTACTAAACTACCCCGCATGGAATTACTGTGTCAAACAAACTAAATACAACCTAACTTACGACAATTCTACTAAAAAAAATACAACACATGTCCACCAACTCGATCTATCCCTAAGCAAAATATATCCATAATAAAAAACTATCCATCAATGATGTGGCATGGTGTGGTATCAAGGCTCAGCTGCTGCTGGAGGTGCTGACAGCGGGCACTCTATTGCCAATGGAATTCCATGCTCTCCCTCTTGAGCTTCATCTGCCAGCTCTGCCTATGGGTCGGGTACATCACCAACTAGAGGGTCTACTAGTGGGTCCATTGTCTGCTCGGTAGGTCCAGCCCTCTCCTCAACAATCGGGCTAACAATGGGCACTGGAGTCTTTGTATCCACCCTTATACTAGCCATGGTAGGGTCAACTGTCTCCCCAACATGTTGTACTCCATCTTCTCCTCTGTTTCTGTCTCTTTCTTTCTTCTTTTTTCTCTTCCTCAAATTTCTTACCTATTAACTCCTCAATCCCTCGTAACATGAATTCCATCACCTTTCCATGTTTTTCCAATTTCGCATTGATCTCCCCCCAAAACTTCTCCTTCTATATTGCACCAATGGTCACCCATTGGGTCTCCATCACCCTCACCTATCATGCATAAATTTATTTCGTCCATTGCTCAACTTGGGCTCGAGTACTTGTTTGGCCGTCTAGTTGGATAATAGGTACGGCTTAAGGTTGTGTGGAAGAAGGTGGTATATGACTGGTTCTCGGGAGGTCCGGCTGATGTTGGCTAGATGAAGGGCTGGTGGTATGGGTTTGAGAATTGGTTGGGGGAGGTGGAGCTAGTTTGGATTGTGGGGTTTTTGGTTTAGAAAAAGTCCAGCTTCTTTGTAGGGGTGACGCATTGATCGGTCCCCGATTTCCCTTTGTCATTTGATTTCTAAAAATTTCAATCCCTTGCTCCTCACAAAAGTATGTAATTATGGTCGGAAAGATAATAGTCATACTCACTGCAACACTTTGAAAATGACGTAGTACTTGGACAATTACCTTTCTGAAGTCGATCACCGCCTCCATCATCATTGCGTGCATAAATCATATAGTCCTTGGTGGCTGTTTGTTCTTTTGAGCCATGGGATAGATGTTGTACTTCACTATCTTATTCAACAATCGGTGGTTTTCTTTTAAGGATCCCGAAATGAATTGGTCAGTAAAGGTCGATGGGTCCTCATATACCTCGTCAACATAGAATTGGTAGTTAAACTCCCTCAGGTCAAGGCATACTTGGGAATGTCCACGATTTCAGGATTGTGGATTGGACAATCAAGGTATTGCAAGATATGAGTTGTCGTCACCCAAATGGTTTTACCCCTCATCTTACTGTCAATACGGGGCTCTACTAACTTCATTCATTTCAAATCAATATGCAGATAAAATTCTTCTACCAAGTCTCTCACATATCCCTCTGCCATCTCAAAGAATCAATTCAATTTTCGGGTCACCAACTCTATAACAACCCTATTAAGCAAAGTGAGACTAACTTTGTCTACTTGTCGTTCATACGTGACACTCTTCTCTTCTACCTTCTTCTCCCATTTTGTTTTCTCCCTCTCTTCCTCCTCACTTACAATTTTTTTTCGATTTCAACCTTAAGAATTTAGAGGGCGATTTCTGCTTTGCGATGGTATACTTCATGGGCTTGGGATGGGTAGGTTTAGATGGGGCTTTTGATGGTTGTTTGGACATGAATTGGGATGTAGCCATGACTTTTTCCTTCCTTTTATCTTTGACTATCACCATCTTGGCCTCCGACAAGATCAATCTTTCCTCACTTAAGGAACTACTCTCAACCTTCTTAACATCTTCATGCGACTCCCCCTTTGTTGGTGGTTTAATGGGTGTTTTAGTGGTCTTTTCTTCTCGGGGTGACATTTCATATAAGTTTGGCTAGGATTTTTGATGTAGTTTTGAATTTGGCTTTGGGTTGGGATGAAGATTCACCTACTCTCCTTGACAGTCCCTCATGTACACTATCGATTTCCTCTGACAACATCCTCACAACCATAGGTGTTAGGTGTTCGTCACTACTCCCCCATTTTTCGTCTGAACTATCACTATTACTATTTCTTTCTAGGAAACTGATCGCCCATTTCATGGGGTGTTGGCAATGATGGTTAATTGATCGATAAAAGAGTGTCGTTTATGTGGAGATCATACCACTATTTATCTGAAACTGAACCTCACCTTAAGAGTGTAGAAAAATAGTAAAGTGGTAGGTCCGAGTATCAATCCACGAGGAACAACAAAAAAGGATGTTACAAAAGCTTGTAGTTGTACATTTCGTACGCTAACCTCAATTTTTTGAAACAAATTAATATATAAAGCTGCAAATTAACTAAAATACAAAATTTATCAATCAGAAAAGTAGGTTAAATCTTCGGAATCGATTCATCCTTGATTTTGCTAGACAACATCCCTCTTTGATAACTCAATCAAGAATTTAGGCCAGAGAATCTTGATCGAAAGATTATTTACGATGAAAAATAACTTATATCTAAAGATGTGTTCTCAAATTGATTCTAGTTAAAAAATATTAAGTCAAAACGTAGAAGGATATCGACTCAAGTATCAGATGAACCAAATTCATAGCGATAACAAATCAAGAGCTTAACACTTCTTGTTTGGTTCAAGATCAAGAACTCGAATTAATTCTTGAAAAAGCAATGGAAAATAATTGAGAAGATGTTGAAAACTTAGATCATTGAATGTGCATCATCCTAAGATCTTGCTTAAAATGTTTTAGCCTAACATATTAATGAGGAAAACACTAAAAGTTATGAAAAATATCTTACCAAAACAAGAATTAAAGAAAAACCCAACAGGTCATACCAATAACCTGAAATTAAGATATTGAATTAAGAATAAAGGTTCGAATCATGAAATCAGGAAGCAAGAACTGCTGAAAATTGAAAGCTCAAATTAAAACTAGAAGAAAAACTAAGGCTAAGAAAAGATTGATCCTTAGATCTAAACCTTCTAGGACCTTAAATAAGGAAAATCATTGGAGATTTAAGAGAAC
Source organism: Arbutus unedo (assembly GCA_014822125.1). Lineage (NCBI taxonomy): Eukaryota > Viridiplantae > Streptophyta > Magnoliopsida > Ericales > Ericaceae > Arbutus > Arbutus unedo. Next base: position 10,023 of record JABCMJ010004787.1, on the reverse strand, counting down.
TAAACTTAAATGAAAAAGGAAACACAATAATAGTAGTTAAAACAAAAATAAATAAACAAAATAAAAATTTGTAAACACGCAAAATCCTGACCAATCAGACAGTAATCGTGATCGGTCAGGTCTAGCAACTAAAATTTTTGTTCTTCTTTGGCCTAACTAGGTCCCTGACTATTGAATAAAAATGATGATTAACTAATGCACGTCTACCAAAATGAGACACATTGAGCCACTATACATGACATATTGGGGTATAAATAGTGGTGGTAAATTGTCAATATCTCAAATCACCTCTTTTTCTTTTGACTCCCAATCTTCCTTGGGATCATCCTCCACTGGATCATTGCCTTCTAGTTCCATGATAATCTCATCGGGGTTTGAACAGTCAACTGGCTTTACGTAGAAGTGGCTTAAGGCGTCTAGCTCTGACTTAGAATCTGACATCTAACAAAAAGAATATATTTAGTATACTTACGTATATCATATATTAAAAACTAGAAAGGCCTAACTAAACCGACAAACTCTCAGAACTTGTAATCTACCCATCCTATCCAAAGTAATAGGGGTGTCTAAACCTATACTTTGATACCATTTGTAATGCCTCGATTTTCGACTGCGTTAATAAAATCCTTTCTAAAATAATTTTGATGGTTAAACATCAGTAAAATATAAATATTTCAGTTATTCAAATTGAACTATAGCAGAAGTATGTTTTGAAATTTCGAAAATGCCATTTTGGATTTACATTTGAGATAGAAATAAATGCACAAAGCCTCTAATAGTATGGTAACTAGGTCTTGATAAATTCTTCGTCTGCATAACCTGACTCTTCATTCTCTAGTTGTACCTCCATCTGCCCTTCTCTATTTGGCATGAAACTCTAGGAGCATAGAAATCGCTCAATGAGTTATGACACTCAGTAGAAAATATTATTTTAACACTCAACTGTTCCACCTAATTTGAGTTCAATATTTCATGTTCTAATTTTAAAAATTACACTGTATAAAAACTTTGTGTGTTTGTGTATAATTATATAATTTACTTCTACACAATACATATGAATAGACTAAATATATATAAAAGTAAAGATATTTTAGTATTTTATCAATTAAACTAACTGTATTTGTAGAAAGTTAATGGCAAAAAAATTTTTTTTATTATAATTTGTAAAGTAGGGATAGTCAGGTGAGCTCTGCATTTGTCAGAATTTTAGGTGAGCTCTGAATTTCAGGTGATCTTTGAATTTCAGAAACCTTAGGGAAGGTTAGTGAAATTTATGCTTATAGAAATGAAATCCATGTATTCTATAACAAGCGAACTGCAACGAAAGTGCAGAGCAAGTTGCCTCCTCCAAGGAAAAGTGGTATGCGTTAGTAAATCACCAGTTCTTGATCGAAAAAAATAAGGGTAAAAGGCACCAGCTAACCTCCCCCGAGGTTTCTAATAAACACAGAGATCTTTCTTGAGAAATGCATTAATTTTTCTTACTTTATAAACTATTTAGGAAGTATATATATATATCAGAAGTGTTGTAAAAAAAAGTCAATATACCTAACCTATTTTCTTACACTCATGTATATTAATATAACATATATTCTTATACACAATCAAATAGACTAAATATCTACGAAAAAATAAAAAAAACTTAAGAGGGTATTTTATTCTTTTATTAATGAGAAAACTACTGGTGTTAGTAGGAAGTTAATGACATGCAGAATCTTATAAATAGTGTAAAGTATGGAAGGTCAGTGTATTATTAAAACCCTAGGAAATGCCCCTGTATTTTTTGGAAACATCAGGGGAGGTCAGTGCATTTTACGCAAAAAAGGGAAAAAGAAAAAGTAAATCACCAGCTGTAGTTTGGAAAGTAGTCTGTAAATGTTCCATTTCTAGCAAGCAATTACCAACCAAATCTCACACCCTAGATTCGTCCTTGAATTTCTAAAGAGTAATACTGTATATAAACTTTTTGATTTACACTCGCTCATACTTTATTTACATGGCACAAAAATTTTACCCACTTAACTCTTAAAAGAAAATCAAAAATTAAAATCAAAATCAAAATTAAAATCTCAAATATATAGATAGAGTGTGAGCGAATATAAACTAAATGATATGTACGTAGACTTATTGAATTTCTAAAGCTTGATTTGTCTAGATGAACCCCGCCAATTTTTACAAAATACACAACAAACAAAATATATAGGGTTTATTATTCTTTGTGTAATCCATTACACAAATAAAATAAAAAGTCTTGAAATACAGATGTTTCATACACATTTGGATACAGATGTATTTACAACCGTTTAATGTATGTGAGTTTCATAAATTTTTGACGATTTCACATGCATCTAATAGTTTTAGACACATTTATATCTCGATATGTGTGAAACATGTGTATATAAAGATGTACAAGTGTTTGTGAATTTTTTATATTTGCTGCATCCCCACTTGACTTCAAGTAAAGCATGACCGTCTTAAAAGATGACAGGTTATATATATATATAGTCCATATGTAAAATAATTATTCATTGCTCTTGTGGAATCATCTTATGATACTTGAGAATATTTTTATCTCCGCACATTAATACAATTTAAATATATAAATCTATTAAAAGATTTGAAATACCACATGGTGGTGTTCTTAGAGCACCTAGCAATGACTGCATATGTAGTTATATTCTATTTCTGCAATACCACTGAATAAATTAATGGGTTAATACTAATAGTTTTAGAAGTTTCATTAAATTTGAGGAACAGAGAATGTTACATGGCTTAGAACTTACGCGAAACTCAGGGGCCCAGAAACTGTGCACGCTCACTGGGATTCTCCACACGCAATACGAGGTGAAATTAGAATTTCATATTTTAAGAAAAAGAAAGAAAAAGAATGAGGTGAGTGTGAGAGGTCCAAGAAAAAGCAAATGCCAAATGCGTTAAGCAACATCCCTTTGTTCCCTCTCTCTAAATCCATTTACGGTTCGTTACGCTAAAATCTCACAAATCCCCACCAATAAATTATAGCTCACAATTAAATTCTTAATCAAGAAAAATAGAGAACGAGACATGAGGGGATTTATAGGTTACAATAACATTGCTATCAATTCATTTGTATTTTTAATAAACAGTCGTTACCCCATAATATGTGTTGCTTTCCTAATTAAAAGATAAGCGAACATTCCTTCTTCCAAAATTGCAAGATCATTTGACCGAGTTCTTTTGACATGATTCTCTTAAACGCTGTTGTATATTCTACTTATTCACTTGTGTTAGTAAGGTTTCAACCTTGTTGATTATAACAACAGTCGAGATTATAAACAAACTCACTACTATGGCAAGGTGGTACGTTGTGCTCTCTCGTGACCACTATGGGTGACATCCGTTCTATGCACACATGAGTACGAAAACTCTATATTCACTGAAGATATAACATTAAATACAAAGGATGTGTTAAGAGAAAAATCAGAATGTGACAAAAAAATTTTAAAAAAAATTTGTGAATGAGAAAACAAATAGAGAGTAAAAATAATGTGGGGATCATAATTTGAGACTTCTCCACAAGTCTTGCCCAGCTAAAAAGGGCACGAGTATGATCAGTACATCTCGATTTCTTAATTCAATCTGCACAAGGGAGCACCCATCAGAGACACTTCAGCCTCTTACCATAATGCCCTCAAATAGTTCAATGAGAACGTCATCTACTCAAAACAACTTTTAACGATAACAGGTGTCTATGTTTTTATACCGTACTTCTTTTTTTCCATTTCCTTTTGTGTTTGGCTTCATCCCTTATTTAAAGGGTTTCATTGTGCATATTGGTGCTTTTTTAAATGCGTTTCTTTTATCCTGCGTCCTTTCAGTATTCACTCGTCTTGCACTATATATTGACCCAATCCGACTTGTACTGCCCTCGATTAAGATAAGGATTTGGGCGGGTGCAAGTGCAAGTCGCCCTCTGTCTGTAGTAGCCCTTTGAGTGCTGCATTTTGTAGCCCCCACAATTGCCTCTTAGTTCATTGCGTAGCAACGACACGCTCGATTCATCTACGGGGCAATGTGCCAACTGCTCCCAAAGTGAATTATCCGAGTATATGGGTCAGTTCAGCTTCCTTTTGGCGTTTGTTCTGCCATCATCATTGTTCGCATTTAATGGTGTGTGCTGCATGGCTTTTATGCTTGAACAATTCGTATCAACAAGACGGCTTTTTATTTTTCCCATCCAAACTTTATAGATCTCCTAGGGCACCACTTTCAATGGTTCATTTTGCTTATTTCGTGGACTTCAACTGTTCGTCTTCTTGAGCCACCGCGTTGCTTCTTCAAATTTTTTTCGTGGTGTTTTATATGGCTACTGCCTTGAGAAGGATGCTCTTTGATGAACTTATGGATAGATTTAGGAAAATATACACCATTTCCAATGACATCGAACTTCTTATCTTCTTCTGGGAAAACGAGATTCTCGCCCGCACTACATAGGGAACTCCTCGTTCTTTTCGCTCACAAACATTGTAGAGGGAGGCGGTAGGTTTCCCCTCCAACTTTTGATTTGCCAAGCCTTATAGACCTACCATGCCACTGGAAACTTTTACAGAATTCTCATAGGTATTCTAGCCTTGAACGAAATCCTTAGCATGCAAATGGGTTGACGCGGTTTGCCATTGTTACTACCTGAAAAAGGCTACGCCTAAACCATCTTGGAATGGAGGCACGTGGAGCTCAAGAGATATTTTCTTCGGTTCTAAGAATGTAGAAAAAACTTAGTTCAGGGGCTCTCGTCCCCAGCCAATGGGATTGACCTTATTATTGTTGAGGTGTCAGGGCATGGGAGTACCCCATTAGAGTTGAAGAAGCCGAGCGCATTTCATGCATTGAGGGGTCTCCCATTGAGTTTCTCTCTGATTTGAAATCAGGCAATAATAAGATTTCTTACTTATTTATTGCAATTAGTTAGCCATTGTTTCTTTTTCGTTATGGATAAGTTATTTGATCTAATGTCCTCTTTCTTCGTTCTATCAAGCATAGCTGCTGCTTAAAGCTTGGTGAGCATTGACCCATGTGTCGTTGGCGATGTTGAGTGCACTTTTTTATGCACTAGGCCAGAGGATTTTGGTGGCACGGCTCACTGTGCTAATATCCTCCTTAACTATTTTTTGTACACATCATGTTTTACTATCAAGGAGGGGCTTCCAATTGATAACGATAAGGACCTGATCATTTACTATTTTCGTGGGTGCATGCAAATCAACCTTACTCCCTACAAGCAACCATCTTTCGATTTCTCTATATATGAGTCCTCTTGTGACTCCGACAAGACAGCTTTCTCTGACAATTCTCATTGCGAGGTTTTCTGGGATAAGTCCTGATCTGCCCAAGAGTAGTCCTATCCAAGAAGTCACACCCCATCCCCTATTCATCAATTGCCCTGAGGGAGTTCTCAGGGTTCCCAGAACAGAGTCGGCTTTGACCCAAAAGTTCAGGAGATTGTTGAGAATTCAGACCCTACAGATCCCCTTGTCATGGATGACGCTCTGTCTTTGTCCCTAATGATGAATCGCCGCTCTGAGAAGCATCGCGCGGTCTCTACAGAAATTGCGATGCCTCAGAAATCATCTACCCTAGCCCCTGTGGGCTTTGAGCCGAATGCAAACTCTTTCATCCTAGAGGAAGGGCTAGGCTTTGCCCCGATGACATACTCAATAAACAACTCCTCGTCAAGCAAGTTCTTACCTTAGAGGAGATATTTGATGAGGAGGAACGCAACCTGAGGAGAACTCGCGTCGAAGGAAAGAACGACTGGATACTACATTGTTAGCTCCTCCTCCTCAAGGCCTTAACCCTCCCAATGCGTTTTTATACTGTCCTCTCATTTAGGGATGTCCCATTCCTGTAGACGGCTCTATTTTTTATACTATTGGGATTGCCCCGGACTTACTAAGCGATATGGATCTCTCTCGGGATTTGGAAATTTTGGGTTGGACAAACCTAGATGATCTACATGGTAATTTTTCTTCTGCCTTCTTGTATCTTCTACCCATTCTACTAGCTTTCTTGAATTGGTTCTATTTCGATTTTGTAGTTGTCCAGGCAACGCTCTTCATGAGTTGTTGTTGGTCAGAGGAGCCCCTAAAGCTGAGAAGATTACTTTAGTAGCGAATAAGGCTAAAACCGATGTTGTGAGAGTGAATATCGAAGTCGAGCTCTCAAGGTTATCCAGGGAGAGAAAAACTTTCAAGAGTGAAAGGTAGAGATGGAATGCTGAGGGGATCGCTTTTGAGGGTTCAATAAGGAAGCTCGAGGTGGAGAAGGCGCAAATGAAGTTGGACTATGATAATTAGATTGCACGATTTAGGGACAAATATTTTGATCAGCTCGGTGCTTATCAAAATGAAAGTTTCCAGTGAGATTTCCATCGTGCATATTCCCAAATGGGGTTTGATGCTCTTTGCCTGGTGGAATGGGATATGTTTCCTATTGTTGCCAACTCTAAGAGAAATTTTCAATGACAGTTTTAGTTTTTCTTTTTACTTTTAATTGGTTCTCCTCATTTCTTCTGATAAAGAGGAGCTTGCTCCCTTTTTTTTTTTGTACTTTGTACAAAGACTGTTTCTCTCAAGCATCACCCACCCATTACCTAGTAATCACTACAAATTAGCAACAACAATCTAAATTTGAGGATTCATTATGGTATAAAAATAATAGGAAGGTGTGGAAGAAGCTACAATTAATGAAAATAATTTTATAGCCCCAAATCAATTTTTGAAGGATAAAAGCTTATCTAACATAGATATTCCATGTGACGTCCTGATTTCTCAAAATATTAATGTTATTAAATAATTTTATTCTTTTAGTAAAAGTAATAATGAAAATAAATCCACCTTTTTAATAATCAAAGATAAAATAATTAAATAAAGTTGCAAAGCCTTGAAATATAAAAGATAAAAATACCCTTTCTTGCTTTATATTAGAATTTAAAATAAATAACAGACTAGGGGTATGACAGCCACATGTTGAATTCTTCCTCAGTGACCATTAGCTCCTCCTACTAGGGTGGGAACTTTGTCTGCTCATCTCCGTTTGGAGTGAAATGATGGGTACAAAGAAAAATATCCAAAAAGCAAACCCAAAGGGAACACAACAAGTACACCATTGAATATAGCAGAAGATAAATTGTACAACAAATTATAATCACGTAGATATATTATACTTTCGTTCTTTAATTTTTTTAAGAATATCACCTAGGAATTTTGAATGTTATCCAACTTATCTAACATAAGGCACTCAGTTGATATTGATCTGTCCTTACCTACCATGGACTTGTAGTCTGAGGTTATGTACCCGACTTCAATACAAACCCGGGAAGAAAAGAACCTTCTACCATCCTCTTCGATCCATAACTATCTCAACTTAGGTAGATTTGACCGAACGTGGCGTCACTAGTGTTAGTTACAAACGAACCTTAGTTACTTCCCTTTTACAAGCTCAAGAACACCCAAGACCATGGTCGTCACTCCCTCTAGGTCTGCTGCTATAACAGATGTTCCAAATCACCATCAACCGTTTTAACAACTCCTAGTTAGGGTCCTTAAACATGGGACGATGCCAGTGGGACTCTAAACCACATAACCGAACATTGTATAATGGGCCCACCTCAACTGGTTAAACATCTTTCAATTGATGTTTTACTTATTTCTACACAATTCCACTATGTACAATGCTTAGCCAACACTCTCTACTTCCTTGTTCAGGTGGTATTCAAACCGGTGTCCCTATTGTGGGGGCTGCAATTAATATTTCGCTTGAATTGCCTTAATCTCCTGCACAAAGAACAATCAATCAGTGCCAACGGGTTACTTCCAACTTTAGGGCACTCCGATGTTAAAATCAGAACACTGAGAGATCAAAACACAATAGTAATTGTACAACGAATGAAAGTGTACTTGATTAATGGCCTATGATATCATATTTATAAGTCATCGAGTGCCATAGTTGGTAATACAATCTTGAGGGAATCTTCCCTTATTCAATGATATCAAATCACAATATTTCTGTGCAAGTTAACCTTCCAAACTTGGTGCATTTCCAAACTTCATTACTACCGTAATTGCATTTTCCTAATTGGGGTTTGCCATCATTTCAAAAGGTTCACATTGTCTCAACTAAAGAGTAGGACGATAGGTCGGTATTCGGCAAAGCCCATATCTCTTCCATAGTAAGCCCATTTAGCACAATATTGGCTGGAGCCCCATCATGATGAATCAAACTGATTGATGTTTCGATCTCACCATTTTGAACTTTCCTAAGGGAGGCTCGTGCGGCAATGCGTTGGCTCGAGCCCCATACTGCTGACATGCCCCATGTTCCTCTGGCCCAATAATCGTATGTCTGTAGTTACAACTTGGTCAGCCTAATATTTCGGCTGTCTACAATAACCCCTCAACTCAGCATCGGCTTGGCTGATGATGGGTTGACACGAATGGATTAATTGATAAAGTCGCAACGGGTTGGACACACACCGCTTGCTGATTCATCGTGTGTTAGTTTGTCGTTCCGCCTTCGGACACGCCATCTCAGAATCATAAATTGCCAATCAAACTAGATCATTCCACATGTTGCCCATCCAATGACCCAAATTGAGGCACTTCATTTTCCGCGTGTTGTTTTGATGTTTGGTATGAACTGTATAGAAGGGGCGGAGAGGGAAGAGTAATTATTTTTTCTCTCCTCCCCATTCCTTTTGCCATCTTCCTTCTACTACTCGAAATTTACCAAATTTTTTATGTCTTCTCAAAATTTTCAGTTTGTAAGGTAAACGTTTCCATCGATCTTACTATTGATTTACTTTTTATCACTAGAACTTCATCTTTTTTAGTTTAAACATCTCTAAAATGGTGGATTTTAATTTTTCTAGCACTTTCATGTATGAATAATGCCCTTGATATTGTCCCATCACCTTTATTGGCAAGAAAGTCACGTCAAAGTGCTTTTTTCGATGACCTTGTCCCATCATTCTAATATATTCGGACTTTTACCCCATACATTCGGCATTTCTATTCAACATCCACGGTGTCGGCCCTCTTCTCCTTGCTTTTGACTCATCTATACCCTTTTACCTTTGCTAGGTCTTCTCATGGCACCAAGGAGAAACAAATTCTAAGTGTAGTTTAGCTCTTACACTGACACCCAAGTTTTTCGAATCAGATACATTATACCGGACGACGTCAATCTCACGTTGTTGACAATAGGAGCCTCACCCATCCATCGACCGGAGTGCATCCATATCCCTCTAATGGCTATAATTGAAGAGGGGGTTTAGTTTATCCTCCATCCATGGCTTTAGCATGCCTTTTACAAACTCGACCTTACCCCATACTAGGTGTCGGTAACATTTATACGATCAAAATGTCAAATGTTCTGCTGAAGGAGCTTCATGAACTTGATTTCGAATTCTGTGATATGTTTGACCTCTAGCTGGCCAGTAGGAACGCAAGATAAAAAAGACACTCCCTACAAAGTCATCATCGATACAGCTTTTTGTTCACGTGCCTCCCTAATTCGGATAAATATGCCCGAGATCTCCTTCAAGTCACGGGCAACTTCGAGCTCAGCCATAGCAAAGACGAGTTTTCGGTCACCCATTTTCCAAGCACACTTGGTGATGACCGAACCCATACTTGCATAGCTTGAGCGTTAAGTCTAGGTTGGCCTGTGCGAAGCACACTACTAGTGATAATGACTGCTAACAAAATTCTGTTATGACCTCACCTCTTGAAATGATAACTAACAGCTCATCCCCCACATTTTGGTCTAACTAAATGCTATGTGGAGATTTGATCCTCGCAGATTGTGATCTCGACTCGACAGAGAAGTGTCATACTCGACTCGGCCTGATTCAGGCTCGGCAAGATGTTTACCATACCAAGGTGTGGGCCAGCTTAGCCCAGTAGATTGCCATCATTATGTTGCACGCCATGGATTAGGTCAAAGCTCGGTCCAAGGTAGACGTCAATGATCGTAGCCATGCATTTA
>JABCMJ010004783.1:0-10838 GCA_014822125.1 Arbutus unedo | reverse complement strand
TTTGTTTATAAATTGGGTAAAAGTGGAAGACACCATTAAATATAAGATTGCCTATTGGGTGAAGGATTATATCAATGCAAATCCATTTTTAGTTAATGAGGTCATATATAATTCGCAAGAACCTCTCTAGGTGCTATAAACTCTTTTGGGGTCAGTCCATCAGGGTAAAATGCCATGGTTTTAATTGGGGCGCCCGCAAGTGGACAGTGGGATTGGTCATCTGAGGATTAGTCGGCATTAGGTTGAGAGTAACTTCAAAGCTAGCCGGATACCTTGGCTTTCAAAAAAAATATAATTCGCAAGGAGTGTTGGTGTGTCGGATGTTTATATATGTAGTGCCAAAGACAATAATTTGAGACGAACTACATCTTATATGGTGCTATTTTTTATACAATTGCTCTGCGTGGATCCCTCTACTACTAGTTCTTTTGTTTGAACGTTTGAGAAATGACTGTGAAGCCTCTGTTGTATGAAATTATCAGAGGAAAAAGCTTGGAAATCTCTCCTTGCGACGTCAAGGACAGGAAAATATTTTCTTTAATGTAATGTCTTTTGCGATGGTTAATTTATTTGTCGCAAAAAATAAGACCTCTTGCGACAGCATTCAAAGCATCAGAAATATGTCCATATTTTTTGCGATGGCAATTTACCTGTTGCCCATACCTTTTGCGATGACACCCTCCATGTCGCAAAAAGGTAGGGCCTTTTGTGATGGCAAATAAGCAGTTACAAAAGATTTTTTAGCCGTCATAAACGCTTCGTCGTCGCAAAAAGTTTTTGTGACCCCATCAATTGTGACCCACAATTTTCCATCACAAAGCGTCGTAAAAAATGCAAAACGTCTTTCTTCTTGTAGCGCTTGGAAGTCTTTGCATGTATAGCTAGCTTAGGGTTGTTGGCTACTACTTATATTTGTTTCGGTGGTTATTGTCTTTGTTGTGTATGGGTTAGCTTACTTGTTGTTCTTAAGTTGGGAGTCAGTGTTCCGTAGTGATGTCGTTATGTCGATTGTTCTGTTAATCATCGTACATGTCTTTGATTGATAAAAACATTCTCTTTCCCTTTAAAAAAAATAGTGTAATTAAATACAATTTCAAATAAACAAACTCTATAAACATATCTTCTTCTTAGTTCTACAAAAGTCTAATTAATTGTGATGGAATATAATCTGATCAGACTCGTATCTTACAAATCAATGGAAGAGGACTGGTTGACAACCCATAGAATCTTAGTTCCGTCATTGCTTATTTTTTAGAAAGATTGAAAATTGGGATTAAGAATGGGGATAAAAAGAACATGTTGGACTTACGAAATAATAGATGTAATTATATGAAACCTAGGATTTAATTATTATCGGATTATTTTGTAAAAGAATTGAAAAAATGAGATTAAAAATTGAGATAGAGGAGACGTGTGGTCCACGGGATAATAGATGAAACTAATATATAAATTTTTGAGATTGGATATACTGCTCTTGGTTACAACGAGATATATAAGATAGAATAATTAATTGCTCTTTGGGTTGGTGTTTTGGCAACTCATTTTCTTTTCTTTTCTTTTTCTGGTTTTGGGTTGTAAGTGACGTGTAATTGTAGGTTACTTGATTGCCAACATAATTCAATGCGTGTTAATCTTTGTGATGTCTTTCTTGCTTAGTCCCTTTTAATCTTTGTAATCTCTTTTTCAAAGATTAATCTTACATCGATCTTTATTTTGCTGAGAGAAAATAAGATGAGATAAAAAATGAATATTATTTTTCCCGGCGCAAATAATTACAATTTGCGACCACATTGTTCGCGATGCACAATTTCCGTCGCAAATAATAATACCACTCTTCCCATGGTATATTAGCGGCCTTGTTTGATTCGTAAATTAGGCACATGAGATTGGACTATTTGTACCTAATCTCGCACAATACCAAGTTTACTTTCCTAAAATTGAATCAGGACAAATAATGTCAGGATTATTATAATACCTATATGTGGAGTATTATCAAATCTTCAGGAGAAGGGTGAGACTTATTCAACTTCGTCTGTACCGACCATTACTCTACTGCCTCTAACCACCACCACGTCGCCGCCACCGCTGCCGCCACGGCCGATGCCACCACCTCCAACCACCACCCCACTACACCACTGCTGTCATGCCCTCAATTTTAAATAAAATAGAATAACGCGAAATATTAATAAAAATCTCACAAATCTCATAAATAAATCTAAAATATTTATTCATGATCCATTGATAAGTTCAAAATTTGAAAGGCTACACAAAAAGAGCAATATCCGACCCAATATACATCAAGATCATAGTAGGAGTTCAAATATTTTCCTTTTCGGATCAAAAGAAAAGACAATAGAAGTTACAATATATCTTTCCAAAAATAATTGTTTATAAAGATGCAAAGTAAATTCTTCGTATGAGCTTCCAAAAATAAATGCATCACTTCACGCAAGTCAAGCAATCCATGATAGTGCTTTGGATCTTTACCTGAAAAGAAGGAAAGGTTGAGCTACAAAACCCAGTAGGAAAATCTATACAATATCGATAAATATGAATGAAGTGACATAAGACATGAGTATCAAGGAGAAAGAGGATATTCCATAACTCAAACGTATAGATATTCAAGAATAACATATTCATCAAATAAACAAATCCAACTAATTATCTAAGTAAGCCATCATCCTATTCTAGCACTCATTATCTCGTATTATGTCGAAATCGTGTGTTCATTCGTTCTTCCTGGCACACTCCCGAAGGATGCTAGTAATATCATGTTATCTCTTAGCACACTCCTGAAAGATGCTAGTAATGTGAGCTCATCTCCTAGCTCACTCCCGAAGAAAGCTAGTAACGTAGGATCATCTCCTAGCACACTCCCGTAGGACGCTAGCAAAGTGAGATTATCTCCTAGCACACTCTCGAAGGAAGATGGTAATGTTCGCGTATTGGTCATGTGTCAACGTTCATTAAGTATTTAAATTCAATATCCATCAATTTTATTGTTCCAACAAGTTTATTTGATCCTATAATCATGATGAAAGCCCAAGAATTAAAGCGTAAAAGAAATCTCATCAAACATCCCAGGTCATCCGGATGGGTCATGAATAGACCATCCGGATAAGATGTAAAATTCTAAAATGCAAGAGATGCAGCAAACAGGCCTGTCCGGACGGGTATAGATAGGCCATTCGGATGAGATGTAAAATTTCAGAATACCGGAGATGTTGCAAATAGGCTTGTCCAGATGGGCATAGATAGGCCATCTGGATGAGATGTAAGATTTTATAATATAGGAGATATAGAAAATAGGCTTGTCCGGACGGGTATAGATAGGCCATCCAGATGGTCGGGGACGAACAACAATACGAAAAAGATCAGCAGGTTTGAAATTTGAAATCCAATTTTCCAATGGACGATCAATGCATGAAATTTGGTTCACAACAAGTCATGACTACTCAAAGAAGGTGAGAAATCCCTACCTCAAGCTTCAAAGTACAAGATTCAAGCTCCAATAGCAAGTCCTAGATCTAAATGTTGAAAACTCTTGAAACGAAGCTTCCCCAAGCAAACACACGCCAAATAGCTTCAAAGATCAATGGGTTATGAAAGGTTCATGAAGGAATCGAAGCTTGGAGTAAGAAATTTTAGTGGAGGATTTGAGAGAGAGAGCACACGAAGAGAGAGAGAGAGAGATTTCAGGGAAAAACTCATCTGATATAAACACAATCTCACTCCATATATTACACTTACCCCCTCTACATTACAAACATGCTAACTTCAAGTCCCATGACTATCCTTCCATTGCACAATGGCCCTAATCACATAATTATGTATAGATACAATGCTCAATCATTTTTCGAATATTAATATTAAAAACGAAAAAAAATTCTGGGTTTCTACATCCTCCCTCCTTAGAGAAACTTCGTTCTTGAAATTAGATAAACAGTGCGCACACAAGACATGCATCAATAATGCCAAACTAAAATGCAACAAGTCAACAACTCATCAAGTTCGAATAACATGACAATAATCAAGACAAAAATAAATGCGAGTATTTCTCTCGAACTTCGTCTCTCTTTCCCAAGTCGACTCTTCCTTGCCTTGATTACTCCACAAAACCCGAACCAAGGGTATCGTCTTACCTCGCAACACTTGCTCACGTGAATATAGGATACGTATCGGTTTCTCTCCATAAGATGCATCTGCCTCTAGCTCTAATTCGGACCACTCAAGGACATGTGACGGATCCGGTTCGTATTTCTTCAACATGGAAACATGAAAAACATCATGAATGCCCGATAACCTTGGCGGTAGTGCCAATCGATACGCGACTATACCAATCTTCTTGATGATATCAAATGGTCCGATATAATGCGGTGAAAGCTTACACCCAAAACATGATAAACCTCGTCGTGATGATACTTTTAAAAACACATGGTACCCCACCTCAAATGATAAAAGTTGTCGGCGACAATCGACATAGCTTTTCTTTCTTCTTTGGGCGGTAAGTAATCGCTGACGGATCACCTTCACTTCTCGGTAGTCTTCTCAATCAAATCCGGTCCCACAATAGTCGTTTATCCCAATTCGGTCCAACACACGGGGGATCTACATGGTCGCCCATACAAAGCCTCAAACGGTGCCATTTCAATACTCGACTGATAGCTATTGTTGTATACAAACTCAACAAGCGGTAAGTGATCCTCCCAACTACCCTAAAAATTCATGACACAAGCCCAAAGCATATCTTTTAAAACCTGAATCGTACGCTCGGATTGTCCACCGGTCTGAGGATGATACGCGGTACTAAATAATAATGATGGCTCAAGTAGTTCACTTTCCAATTCCAAAGTATGTAAAAATGATGCAGCAATGAAGGAATGCGATGCTCCAGAATAAAAAAGAACTTTAGCAAAGGAGTTGAACAAAAGGAATGTACACCTCACAATTGACATGAGAATCCTGGCCAAAAGTGGTTTGACGAAAGTGAGGCCGCTGCTGCCTCTGTGCACTCCTAAATTGCTGTTGTCCGTGACTCTATCCAAACCCTGGCTGCTGTGTAGAACCTGTCTCACTGCGCACCCTCGCTCCTTGAGGACAATCGCTCGCAATATGATCATTCTTTCCACAAGTATAAAAAACCTTCGGAGGCATAGGACAATGAGCACGAATATGATCGGGTTGGTTACACTGGTGACACACAATCGGTGGTTGGGAAGTGTTACTCCGAGTATCTAAATAAGTTGGTGGCCTAAGGTTCGAATGGCCCTGTGGAGAGTGAAACTGCTCTATTTGTTGCTTGCGCCCCTAACTCTCAGAGCTCCTTGCAAATGATGAATTGTGCATAACACTTGCCTTAGTTCCCAAACTCTAGAACCTTGTTGTCCCTCCCTAGGCAACTCCACACTCCTCGTGCATTCGATAATTTCTTCAAAATTCATCTTGTGCTGGCTCACCACAGGCCTTTTCACAGAGGAGTGAAGACCCCTCTCAAAACGACGACATTTGTGATCTTCCGAAGTCACTAGCTCCGGCGCAAAATGGGATAGGTTCTGAAACCTTCCAGCATACTCTGACACCGTCATAGTCCCTTGTTCCAACCTCTCAAACTTTCACGATAGGATTTCGAAAAATATAGGTTCTCGAAAAAAATCTCAAAGTCAGCTCATGTTGTGTCATCCACATCCAGCTCATCAACTCTGGCTGTTTGCCTAGCAGCCATTCATGCATCCTTTCTTGCTTCAAGGATAGACTCCCACCATTCATTCACTTTTCCAACTAGTTGGCAAGCTACAATGGAGACTCGAAGGTCATCCTCCACTATTCTCAAAGTCTTGAATAATTTACGGATCTCCAAAAGCCAGTGGTTGACCGCGAGAAAGTCACCACCTCCCCCGCTAAACTGAGGAGGGTTAAGAAGATGAAACTCCCTCATCGCATCTATTGCCTGATTGCCGGCATGGGCCCTAGTGGCCTGATTCAGCAAATTGGCCTCAGTAAGCGCTGCCACAAACTCCCTCGCGAAGTTACCCAGAACGACCGTCGGCTCGACATTTTGCTCCATTTCCTCATGAACTTCCTCCGCTCGCGGAATTTCCCTCTATTGACTCACAAAATCCTCTAACAGTATCTCACGATAGCGACCTTTACCTCAGCCTCGGCCTTGAGGTCCACCCAATCTCACTCCGCGTTTTGGAGGCATAATGCTACAATAATAAGATAAAAAATACTAACAAGATCAACAATTATCACAACCACGGGTTCCAAGCCCATAATATATTCTCAACAAGGGTCGACAACCACATATCACTCTACCAATTGGAATGCAATGCCAACACATGCCATGCATACAAGCACACCCACAAGTCATGTCTAAATCTAACAAGTTTGAACCCAATGAGACTAAATGTCTCCCTCAAGGTATTCAAATTTATACTTTGATACCAAGTTGTCACGCTCTCAATTTCAAATAAAATAGAATAACGCGAAATATTAATAAAAATCTCACAAACTTCATAAATAAATCCAAAATATTTATTCATGATCTATTGATAAGTTCAAAGTTTGAATGGTTACACAAAAAGGGCAATATCCGACCCAATATACATCAAGATCAGAGTAGGAATTTAAACATTTTCCTTTCGGATCAAAAGAAGAGACAATAGAAGTTATAATACATCTTTCCAAAAATAATTATTTATAAAGATGCAAAGTAAATTCTTCGTATGAGCTTCCAAAAATGAATGCATCACTTCACGCAAGTTAAACAATCCGTGCTAGTGCTCTGGATCTTTACCTGAAAAGAATGAAGGGTTGAGCTACAAAGTCCAGTAGTGAAATCTGTACAATATCGATAAATATGAATGAAGTGACATAAGACAGGAGTATCAAGGAGAAAGATGACATTCCATAACTCAAACTTATAGATATTCGAGAATAACATATTTATCAATTAAACAAATCCGACTCATTATGTAAGTAAACCATCATCCCATTCTAGCACTCATTATCTCGTATTATGTCAAAATTGTGTGTTCATTCGTTCATCCTCCTAGCACACTCCCAAAGGAAGCTAGTAATGTTCGCGTATTGTTCATATGTCAACATTCATTAAGTATTTAGATTCAATATCTATCTATTTTATTGTTCCAACAAGTTCATTTGATCTTATAATTATGATGAAAGTTCAGGAATTAAAGCATAAAAGAAATCTCATCAAACATCCCAGGTCATCCGGATGGGTCATGAATAGACCATCCGGATAAGATGTAAAATTCTAGAATACAAGAGATGTAACAAACAAGCCTGTATGGACGAGCATAGATAGGCCATCCGGATGAGATGTAAAATTTTAGAATATAAGAGATGCTGCAAACAGGCCTGTCCGGACGAGCATAGATAGGCCATCCGGATGAGATGTAAAATTTTAGAATATAGGTGATACGGCAAACAGGCCTGTCCGGACGGGCATAGATAGGCCATCCGGATGGTCTGGGACGAACAATAATACGAAAAAGATCAGTAGGTTTGAAATTTGAAATCCAACTTTCCAATGGACGATCAATGCATGAAATTTGGTTCACAACAAGTCATGACCACTCAAAGTATTAGGGATCGATTCCCGAGACCCAATGATGAACGCGTACAGTTTATATAACAAAATAATATGATACCCTACTCGGCAAAATTAGGATTCATACCTTTGAGATTTGTCTGATTTGATCTCAATTATCTTTGCAGTTTGATCTTGATCAAACTTTGAGTAGGGCTAGAATGATCCTCGTCTACTGACCTCAAGATATTCTATCGTAATCCTATTGCACCTTGATCACGTACTGAGGGTAGGCTAAAAAACGTGATCTCTTGCCTTCACAGAATCTCTCTCAATCTTTCGAATATCAAATTGTCTCTGACCTAGAAGGCATAGTGGTGTATATATAGGCAACAATAGGGACCCCTAGGAGAAGTACGGACTGGGCTTCCTATATAATTCGGGATTTCTCATCCAGCCTGAATTAATTTCGAATTATATAAATGATAATTCATACCACTACAGAATTATAATTGCATTCTCCTCCCATACCTCAAAATTATATTTCAAACTTCATGTTATTAAATACTTATTTATCTTCCCATGTTAAGATTACAGATACTCATTGATTAAAATACATTACTGGCAATTTATTTAATCAACATCTATAAAATTCTTTGAGACCTTCCACTTAACTTATTCGTTATGTCGGATACTAATATCCACCTGCAGAGTTTGACATAATCGAAACTTATAAGCTTCCTCAAGAAGATATCATCAATCCCTATAAAGGGACGTAGATTCCATTAATAATTAATAGTTGTCATACACTTAATATTGTGACCCAACTCATCAAGACTATTGGCCCACAAGGCCTCACTCTATAATGAATCAAAGTCAACAACATTAAATATACACATCGATTAATTATCTTTGGATTAAGAGTACAAGCATACATAATAACCATGAGGTGTAAATTGTATTATATTGTCAGTATAAATACAATGACCTCAAAGTGATCCTGTTAAATACACACAAAGTGTACTAACACAGTGAGTTAAAACTAGTCAAGATAGACCTACTGAAATACTGTGTTATAGTTCTACTGGTGGTGTGTCCAATTCCATCTAAGATTGTGAACCAAAGACTTATATTCTACAAGAATCGATTATCTGATCATATGTGTGTAAGCTAAATTCTACACACCAGATTATCTACTATATAGAATAAAAGACACTTATCCACAATATGATATGCTAGAATGCAAATATTGTCCATAAAGATTCTCATCAGGAAAGGAAATAATTGTTTAATAAAGTCAAACAAAAATTAATCTATTACATAAAGTCGTGATTTTTAGTATAAAACTCTAATACAAAGAAGGTGAGAAATTCCTACCTTAAGCTTCAAAGTGCAAGATCCAAGCTCTAATAGCAAGTCCTAGATCCAAATGTTGAAAACTTTTGAAATTAAGCTTCCCCAAGCAAACACAGGCCAAATAGCTTCAAAGATTAACAGGTTATGAAGGGTTCTTAAAGGAATTAAAATTTGGAGCAAAAAATTTTAGTGGAGTGTTTGAGAGAGAGAGCACACGAAGAGAGAGAGAGAGAGAGAGAGAGAGAGAGAGAGAGGTATACGTTAGGTGGCTTTTAGGGAAACCTCATATGATATAAACACAATCTCACTCCATATATTACACTTACCCCCTCTACATTCCAAACATGCTAACTTCAAGTCACATGACTATCCTTCCATTACACAATAGCCCAAAATCATATAATTATGCATAGATACAATGCCTAATCATTTTCCAAATATTAATATTAAAAACGAAAAAAAATTCTAGGTCTTTACAACTGCCATCACCTCTGACCACCCCCCCCCCCCACGACGCCACCATCGCCACCGCCTTTAACCACCATCTCCAACCACCACCACCGCCGCGCCACGCCACGCTGCCACCACCACACCACTGCCACCACCGCCTCCAACCACCACCACCACCACCTTCGCCCCCACCGCCACCTCTAGCTGCCGCCTACTCTGGCCACTACCACCACCACCATCACCACAACCTCTGACCATCATCACCACCTCCAACCACCACCACCACCACCACCACCACCACCGCCACCTCTGCCACCACGCCACCACCATCACCTCTGACCATCGATGCCACAGCCACAACCTCCAACCACCACCGCCACCACCTTCAACTACCACCACCACCTCCACCGCCATATACATATATTCGCTCAATTCTAGCAAAACATCTTTGTTCAAAACCCTCGATATCCGAGTGAGATATCCTGAAAGTAATTTAGTCCAAATCAAACATAGGATTAGGTTTGACTGGTATTAAAATAGTACCAGAACAAATAATCACAAGACTATTAGTCTCAGGACTATTAATCCTACCAATTTTAATTCACGAATCAAACGAGGCCGATGAGTCATTGTGTTTTCCTAATCCTAATCCTACCTTTCTAGTACAACAATTCACTATTGTAGCATTACTCAATTAAAGGTCCCAAATTTGATCAATGCAATTATGTCTGTTCTATTAAGAATTTAAGAATTATGACATTCTGTTATAATTATGTATGATTCTATTATGATATTTTATTCATATCATAACATATAAACAGTAAGAACTAACATTTTTATTGAGACGAGAACTCATAAGGGACAAAAAATATTCAAATCTCCTATCAAAAAAATTTTCAATTCTCCTTTTGTAGCTTCAACTTTTACATAAAGTTCTTTCTACGAAAATAGAAACGTTGGAGAAGATTTTTTACTAATGAATTGGTATTCAAAATCATTCAATTCGGCATTCCTTACTCTATCAATGCGCCGGATTTCTAAATTCTCATAGGATCCTATAGGGTCCATTCGGAATTCCTTCAATTTTTTTGGTACTATCCAACCAAATCCAATTCAATTGTTTTCTTATTCAATAATTACATATTTTTTATTTAGTTAGAAGAGTCCTCCAAATATTTTAGTCTTGACACGAGAATTGTTTTACATATTTTTTTATTCAATTCAATTTTCAACCAACTTTGCTAATAATTACATATTTTTTATTTAGTTAGAAGAGTCCTCCAAATATTTTAGTCTTGACACGAGAATTCATCCTTTCATTTCCCTTACCTGTATTATGCACCTATATATTCAATTGTTTACTGTCCCAATTTTTTCTTTTTTTACAAAGATTAAAACGAAGACAAGTATAAAATCATCACGACAATCATATGCAACTTGATATTTTTTTTGTATTTTCATTGTAAGACTCAAATTTATG
>JABCMJ010004779.1:0-10070 GCA_014822125.1 Arbutus unedo | reverse complement strand
AAGGTCATTTACTCAAGGGGTGTTATATAATAACACCTTGTTATGTAAGGAGATTTGTGGATTAAAATCAATGTAAGATCATTGATTTTCTCGTGAGCTATAAAAAGAAGTCTTTCAGAGTGACAATTTTTAATTTTCACAAAATATAAAAAGAGTTATGTGTTAATTTGGTGGCATAATAGGGTCGGCGAGGTTGCCCAATGCGAAGGAAAAAATTAGAAGAGTAGAGAGTCTGTAAATAGAAAAATTGAAGGGTTAATTTATTTTTCGTAATGAACTATTATTGGAATATGAAACTTATAGGTTGTATGTTTTTTTATTAGAAAAGATGAAAGAGAAAAAAGTAATGATACGAACACAAATTTTTTTTAGTCATCATTTGGGTCATAACAATGTACATGAAATTTATACATATATTATATCTATGTTGAATATGTATTGGAACATATATGTTTGTAGCATTTAAAATAATAATAGTCTAAGAAACTCATAAAAATATCTTACAAAATTTAAAATTTTAAACACACCAGAAATTCGAACCAAGAGCAAGCAACTACAGAGATTTAATAAATCTAAAACCTTAGAAAAAAAAAAAATAAAATAAAAAAAAAAAAAAATATATATATATATATAAAGAGAGAGAGAGAGAGAGAGAGAGAGAGAGAGAGAGAGAGGATGAGCAGTGGAAGTATGATGTACACTTTGTTACTGTATAGAGCATATAGATGCCGTTTTCGAACATATATGCGCATGCCTTTGTCGGTATGGAAAATGAGGTTCGCAATTCAATAGCTATCAAGGACGTTATTCGCGAATTGCGTGCCATCAAGAAAATGCTGAAGTTTCTGTGTGTTGGTTTTATTTATTTATATTGCCTTCTATATTGTTGCGAATGTAAAGTTTATGGAAGACGCGTATGATTAATGTTGTATGCGTTTTTAAGTAGTATGTTGTTAATGAGAGGAAGCAGTATAATTCTACTTATATATGACATTTAACAATTGTTCTTATTTCGTACAATGTTATTTGACATATAATTTTGGTGTATAATTGGTTGGTGTGTCTGAGATTTGTGCGACATTTTTTGTTTTCTGGAATTATAATCAACTAATGTTTGCTGTAGTTAACTCGTAGTCATTTCACCTTGTAATCAAAGCGGCAACAACGCACTTCCAACTGCAGGTGGCCCTTCCAACTTGGGTGTGGAAGGCTTAGACCACATGGCTTCCGATAGGGCTAATTGGACACTGTCGATTATGACGTTGTTTTCACAGTTGGTAGCCATCGGAAGGAGAGTCGTTCCACCGTAGGGATGGACTCATGGGCTTGAGTAAGGGTTCAGAAGGCCTTGAAAAAGAGGAGAGGGGTTCTGCTGTGACCGAAGCAATTGAAGAATAAGTACCAGTAGCTGAAGAAGGAATGGTAGGCATGGCAGCTTCTCGCAAACGCTAGAAGGGGGTCAACGGGCTTGGGGTTCGATTCTTAGACTGAAACATTACACGACGCCTAACCACTTTTGGGAAGCACTTCAATTGGTGAGTTTTGACAACATTTCAATTTCTAAAGTTATTGTTCAATTTGTTTTGCTTTATCTCATGGTAGTTATGCATGCTGTTGTTGTTCTTCATGAATCTTATTTGCTTAGCGATTAGATGGTGTAAGTGGTTTTTTATGATCAAACTATTTTGTGTGGGATTTGTGGAATGATCAAACTATTTTGTCACGCCCTCTCAAATTTTAAATAAAATAGAATAATACAAAATATTAATAAAAACCTCACAAGACCATGAATAAACCCAAAACTTCCATTCATGATACATCGAAAGTTGAAAGTTTGAAAGGTTACACAAAAAGGGCAATATCCGGCCTAATATACATCAAGATCATAATAGGAGTTTAAACATTTTCCTTTTTGGATCAAAATAATAGACAACAGAAGTTACAACACATCTTTCCAAAAATAAAGTTTTATAAAGATGCAAAGTAAATTTTTCGTATGAGCTTCCAAAAATAAATGTATCGCTTTACGCAAGTCAAGCAATCCATGTTAGTACTCTGGATCTTTACCTGAAAAGAAGGAAGGGTTGAGCTACCAAGCCCAGTAGAGAAATCTATACAATATCGATAAATATGAATGAGATGGCTTAAAACATGAGTATCAAGGACAAAGAGGACATTCCATAACTCAAATGTATAGATATTCAAGAATAACATATTCATAAATTAAACAAATCCCACTCGTTATTTAAGTTAGCCATCATCCCATTCTAGCACTCATTATCTCGAATTATGTCAAAATCGTATGTTCATTCTTTTCTCCTAGCACACTCCTGAAGGACGCTAGTAATATCATGTCATCTCCTAGCATACTCCCGAAGGACGCTAATAAAGTAAGATAATCTCCTAGCACACTCCCGAAGGAAGCTAGTACGTAGGACCATCTCCTAGCACACTCCCATAGGACGCTAATAATATTGTATTATCCCCTAGCACAGTCCCAATGGAAGCTAGTGATGTTATATTTTTTCCTAGCACACTCGCGAAAGAAGCTAGTAACGTTTGCGTATTGGGCATGTGTCAACATTCGTTAGGTATCTAGATTCAATATCCATCAATTTTATTATTCCAACATGTTTATTTGATCATATAATCATGATGAAAGCCCAAGAAATAAAGCATAGAAGAAAACTTATCAAGCATCCAAGGTCATGCGGATGGGTCAAGAATAGGCTATTCAGACAAGATGTAAAATTCCAGATTTCCAGTGATACAGCAAACGGGTATGTCCAGACGGGCATAGATAGGCCATTTGGATGAGATTTAAAATTTTAGCATACAAGAGATACAGCAAACCAGTCTGTCCAGACGGGCACAGATTGACCATCCGGATGAGATGTAGAATTTTAGCATACAAGAGATACAATAAACAGGACTGTCTAGACAGGCATAAATGAGCCATTCGGATGGGATGTAATATTTTAGAATACAACAAATGATGCAAATGGCCTTGTCCGGATGGGCATAAATGGGTCATCCGGATGATCGAGCAAGAACAGCAGTACGGGAAAGATCTACAGGTCTGAGATTTTAATTTCAACTTTTCCAAAGGATGATCAAGACATGAAATGTGGTTCACAATAAGTCATAACTACTTAAAGAATGTGAGAAATCCCTTCCTCAAGCTTCAAAGTGCTAGATCCAAGCTCCAATAGCAAACCCTAGATCCAAATATTGAAAACTCTTGAAACGAAGCCTCTCCAAGCAAACACACGCCAAATAGTTTTAAAAATCAACAGGTTATGATGGGTTCTTGATGGAATCAAAACTTGGAGCAAGAAATTTCGATAGAGGGTTTGAAAAAGAGGTATACGTTAGAGAGAGAGTTAAATATTGGGTGGGTTTTGGGGAAAAAATGCACATATGATATAAACACAATCCAACCCATGTTATTGCACTTACACCCTCCACATTACAAACATACTAACTTCAAATCCCATGACTATCCTTCTATTACACAATGACCCAAAATCACATAACTATGCATAAATACAATGCCTAATTATTTTTCGAACATTAATATTAAAAACGACAAATATCTCTACATCATTCCCTTCTTAAAGAAATTTCGTCATCGAAATTAGATAAATAATGCTCCCACAAGATACTCATCAACAATGCCAAACTAAAATGCAACAAGTCAACAACTTATCAAGTTTGAATAACATTACCACAATGAAGACGTAAACAAATGCTGGTATTTCTCCCAAATTTCGTTCTCCCTTTCCCAAGTCGACTCTTTCTTGCCTTGATTGCTCCACAAAATCCGAAGCAAGAGTATTGTCTTACCTGGCAACACTTGCTCACGGGAATCTAGGATACGTATCGGTTCTTTTCTATAAGATGTCTCGGCCTCTAAACTCAAGTTCTTACCATTCCAGCACATGTGACGGATCCGACTCGTACTTCCTCAATATTGATACATGAAATACGCTGTGAGTACCCAATAGCTTCGGCAGTAGTGCTAAACGATACGTGACTACCCCAATCTTCTCGATGATGTCAAACGGTCCGATATAACGTGGTAAAAGCTTACCCTTACGCCCAAAATGTGATAAACCTCATTGCGGTGATACTTTAAAAAATGCATGGTCCCCCACCTCGAATGGTAATGGTCGTTGGCGACAATTGGCATAGCTTTTCTGTCGACTTTGAGCAGTGAGTAGTCGCTGACGGATCACCTTCACTTGCTCGGTAGTCTTCTCAATCAAATCCGGTCCCACAATAGTCGTTTCTCCCAATTCGGTCCAACACACTGGGGATTTACATGATCGCCCATACAAAGCCTTAAATGGTGCCATCTCAATACTCGACTGATAGCTATTGTTGTACGCAAACTCAACAAGTGGTAAGTGATCCTCCAAACTACTTTGAAAATCCATGACACAAACCCAAAGCATATCTTTCAAAATTTAAATCGTGCATTTGGATTGTCCATCGGTCTGAGGATGATACGCGGTACTAAACAATAAATTCGTGCCAAGTGCTGCTTGTAAACTCTACCAAAATCGTGCAGTGAATCTTGGATCTCGGTCGGACACAATAGAAACAGGGATTCCATGCAATCGGATAATCTCCCGAATATACAGTTGACTGAGCTTCTGAACAGAATCTGCAACCTGAATCGATAGAAAGTGAGCAGTTTTGATCAAACGGTCCATTACTATCTAAATGGCATCATGACCCCTCGGCGACCTCGGTAATCCCGAAACAAAATTCATCGTAACAGTCTCCCATTTCCACTCGGCTATGGGCAAATGTTGCAACTCTCCCGCGGGTCGTTGATGTTCGGCTTTGACTTGTTGGTATATAAGACATTTTGATACAAAAATCACCACATATCGCTTCATTCCTGACCACCAAAATTGTCCAAGCAAATTATGATACATCTTCATTCCTCCAGGATGAACAGCTAACGGTGAATGATGAAACTCTCGCAAAATCTCTCCCCGACACAAAACAGGTACAAACAATTCCTCTTGTAAATGTAGACTTTGGTCAACGTGAACCATTCACCCATCTCGTGCATTGCCACTGAAGAATTTCTTATGTAGCTTATTCATTTTCTCATTGTGTTGTTGGGCATCAACCACTCAAGTTGATAACGTCGATTGAACCGTCAAATTGCACAAAGTCACTCCTTTTTGAACTTTCTCAAAACACATCACATAAGGCCACAAGTCCTGAAGTGTCTTCCACTCTTGGGTTGCTAGGCTCGCTAAACATGTAGGTTTGCTACTCAAGGCATCCGCTACCATATTTTTTCATGCGCACTTCATTCAAATTCAGCCCGAATTTAAGATCCACTTATTTTTGTGACAGGTAACATATATTGAATTTCTATTGGCTTACATATTGTGCTTTTTGTGACATATTGTTGTAGCGAAATGATATGGTGGGGAAGTTCAGAACAAAGGATTTGAAGAACAGTAAACTTATAGAAGAAGTGTTTGTGGATGTGACAACAAGCGAAAGGTATGCTGTGGCAGCAACGTATAACCTGCCGGAACAAATCAATGTCCAAATGGAAGAGAGCTCGGGCGATACAGATGATACACAGTTGCCTGAACATATGACCCAACGTATGGAAGACTTCAACTCTCCTTCCATAGGAACGAATAGAAACCGTCAAGCAAGTACCGATTATAAAAATCGAAAAAAGAAGAGCAGTTCGTGTCCCAGTGTAGACCTCTCGACAACCACCCAAACACTGGTAGAAAGCCGTGCGGCGCCCACCCATACCATACATTCTTTCCGAAAGACTCTCCATTACATTGGTGATGCAATACGTTTGTTTCCTGACATGTTGGTACTCATAGACACCACTTTCATGGCTTATCAGTGGGTTGCTAACTTTCTTGGACTAAGTTTGATGATGTTGGATATATTTGTAGAACTAGCATCCGGGGAGAGTAGTTTGTTTTGGATTGAAGGACAGTGTGCAATGGCTGCACAAACCACCCAACCTATCTCGGCAGTTCATTGAGCAATCCCTTCATCATTCCTCGTTTAATTGTTTTTTGTAGCTTTAAGTTTTCAGCTTTGTTATCTGGTTGTTGTTGAACTGTTTTCGTGTGGTGCGGAACTATTTTATGTTGTTCAAAATATTTTTCTTGTTTATAGTTGTATTTTATTTTATTGTCAGGACATGTCTGTAAACGTTTTCAGCTTTGCTATGTGGTTATTGAACTGATTTTGATTATTTAGTTTTTACTTAAATTTTCCTTCAAGTGACTTTGCGTGCCATGATTATAGGGCCTTATGAAAGAGATTAACATTGAATTGTAGAGACAAGATGGATGATTTTACTGCATGGGGCCATGCCCATGGCGATGAACATCCTTACCTAGATAAAATTATGCAAAATAACAATCCGTTTTCTTCACGGAGTTGTTAAGTCGTGGGGTTTTACCAAACGAAGCCAGGGATGGATTACACCATTCTTTTGGACATTCATTTCAGGCACTGTACAACTATCCACCAATGGACCCAAACACCCATTTTCCATATCATCAGAATGACGACCCGTCAACATACGAACATGGAAGCAGTTCTACTGCTCATCATTGGAATGGGCCATCAGGAGGGTTATAGGGACAAAGTACAAACTCAACATTTGAGGACGACGACATGGATGACGATGCGAATTCGTTCGAGTTTACACTAGACATATTGCGTAACGAGGAAACATGCGCCTTTCAGGAAGATCAAATTGACAACCTACTCATAGTATCCCAATTTCAACAAGTGAACATGAACATAAGACCCAAAAGGATCCCTTTGCATATGTCCTCACTCATTGGGTGGGTGTATGTCAATGACGTGATTAACAGTCACCCAAGGTGGTGCTACCGAGAGTTGCGTATGTCACAAGCTTTGTTCCTTCGTTTGTGTGCAGAGATGGAGCAACAGTTCGGATGGTCCGCCAAGTGAGAGGACTCACTCAAGGTTCATGAAAGCCTTGACATGTTCATATGTTGTCTTCGCGGATGGGACAATAGGTAAATACAAGAGAGGTACCAACAATCTGCCGAAACCGTGTTCCGACACCAGGGTAAGATGTTGGCTTGCATGCGTCAATTTAGAGAGGAGTACATTCGGCCTAAATAGGGGTTTTGCAGGAAGAGCAAAACCCCTATTTAGGAGTATGAGAATAGTATGCTTACTTCAAGGCGACGTGCACATTTATTATTAATGTCAATTAACATGGAGCTCTGAAGATGTCTCATTTTTTTCATTCACTGCTTTTTATAAATAGGACTGCATCGGTGCCATTGAAAGAACCCATATCCCTTGCAAACCAGAGAATGTACTTCACCGGGCTAATTTTTGGAGTCGAAAGAGAGAACACACGCAAAACATTATCGCATCGTGTGACTTTGACCTGTGCTCTACTTTCGGTGCAGTGGGGTTCGAGGGGTCCATGGATGACTATAACATATTCAAACGTGTTGTCTACAACGACGACTTCTAGTTCCCCCACCCACAACCTGGTATGAATATTTTACAATGCAATGGTTTCATCTATTTGTATTACGTTCTTTACATGCCGTGTTTTTGCAAGTCGACAATTTCACACAAACCAACACCTTCGGTCGTACAGGTAAATACTATCTTGTTGATGCTGGCTACCCAAACAGGATCGGCTATTTGTCTTCGTACAAGGGTTACAGGTACCACCAAGCAGCATTTTGACAAGGCACACACACTCCCTGCGATGACACAGAGCTTTTCAATGAGGCTCATTCTTCTCTTAGAAGTTGCATGGAGCGAACCTTTGGTGTCTGAAAGCGCAAGTTCCGCATGTTGTATAACATACCCTAGTGTAAGATGAGTACGCAAATCGATCTCGTACTCGTTTTATGGCGTTGCACTGTTAGGAATTTTTAAAATAAGTGGGTATATATTTTGGCTATTTTTTTTTGTAAAACTTTCCTTATTCCTAGAATGCTTGCATTGGAAACTTGAGAGACATATGGACATGATCCTATCTAAGGGGTGTGAATTAAAATTGGTGGTTATAGAGTAAATTAAGGGGTGTATCTAATTGCTAAAGACATGATTATTTAAATAGTTGTGACTATTCAATTATAATGTTACACGAAAAGTTGTAACTTTTATTAATTGGATAGTTGTGACTATTCAAATGTAATTCTACATTAAGAGTTGTGAATTTTATTAACTGAAAAGTTGCAACTTTTATTAATTGAAAGTTGTAAGTTTTCATTGCATCTATAGATTGAAAAGTTATGACTTTTCAATTGTACCTTTAAACCATCTATAAATACAAGTTTTCTCTAACACAATTACTTGAATTTTGCACACTCTCTTCCTCAAAAGGTTCTTATATTTTGAAAGCATTTAGTCCAAGTATTGTTGTTCTGCAGAAACAATACTTGGTGATTTTCTGATTCTTTTTATTTTTACTATGTAGATATTATGTCCATCTTCGTTTGTGCAAACGTAGACAGAAAGAACACAAGTTCGTTTTCATTGTATCTTGAAGCCAAGTTTGTTGTAACTCGGTGTACACCATCTGACGAGGACAAATATTATTTTTAGGAAAACGACGCCGTAATGTGCCTCGAAAGATTTTTGTTTTCCTATATTTGCAATAAATTTCGTCACTGACGTTCACATTCCGAAAATAGATTTTCGACAACATGCACAACTACATACGGTGCAACACACCCAACGAAAAGTTGTTTTAGCTGGCTATTAATTACCCAACTTACGTGTTTGAGGGCCTGCGTGACGTCGATGAAACGTAGGCTGATCGTGAGGACGACATGGTAGAACCGCATGACAATTTCACGGATGATGATATGATCGATTTGTGCGATAGTATAAGGATAGCCATGCATCATGCCAATAGTTGCCGCTAATCCATCTTCTAAATATTGGTACTACTATCATTCCAATAAATGTTTTTTTTTTATTATTCTTTTCTTAATTCTCCTTCGGAACATAGTTTTTTCCATTATAGACGGAAAAAAATACGATCACAAATTAATGATGAAAAAAAAGAATTTTTTAATATTAAAATCAAGTTTAAAAAAAAAATCAAAGACAAAATATGTTTCCCAAAATGAAAAAAATAATGATGACAAAAACACTT
The DNA here is from genome assembly GCA_014822125.1 of Arbutus unedo. Classification (NCBI taxonomy): domain Eukaryota; kingdom Viridiplantae; phylum Streptophyta; class Magnoliopsida; order Ericales; family Ericaceae; genus Arbutus; species Arbutus unedo. The sequence continues at coordinate 895 of JABCMJ010004779.1, read as the reverse complement.
AGCCGAATACAAAAAAAAAAACTAACGAGAGCTTCGTATGTCAACAAAAAAATTATTGATCAATAGTTATTCGATGAAATTCTTTAATCAAATGTTCATGAATATTTTAGTCATTCTCACACCAAAATCAAACAAAATACTACATTAATTGTGGTCAACATAATCCATAAATAATTTAGTCCAAACGATTTAGACTAGATTAATTTTTACAAAGACCAAGATAATACGGTAATTTAATAATTCAATAATTTAATAAATCAATAATTATCTTAATCCAAATAGATACATAATAACACATATGTTATGTAAGGAGATTTGTAAATTAAAATCAATGTAAGGTCATTGATTTTCTCGTGAGCTACAAAGAAAAGTCTTTCTTTTTAATTTTTACAAAAAAATAAAAGAGTTATGTGTTAATTTGGTAGTAGAGTAGGGTTGGTGAGGTTGGGTCGGTGAGATGAAGGGAAAAGTAGAAGAGAAAAGAGTCCGTGGCTGAGAAAGTTGAAGGGTTAATTTATTTTTCGTAATGAACTAGTATTATTGGAATATTAACTAATATGTTGTATGTTTTTTGTTAGAAAAGATGAGAGGGAAAAAAATAATGATATAAACACAAATCTTTTTAGTCATCATTTGGATTGTAACAATATACACGAAATTTATACATATATTATATCTATGTTGAATATGTATTGGAACATATATGTTCGTAGTATTTAAAATAATAATAGTTTAAAAAAATCATAAAAATATCTTACAAAATTTAATTTTAAACGGATCAGAAATTTGAACCAAGAGCAAACAACTATGGAGATTTAACGAATCTAAAACCCTAGCAAACTAGAGAGAGGGAGAGAGGGAGAGAGAGGGAGGGGATGAGCAGCGGAAGTAGGAT
>JABCMJ010004775.1:0-12917 GCA_014822125.1 Arbutus unedo | reverse complement strand
ATAATTTGTGAATTAAAAAATCATTAATTTTTATTATATTAAACTAAATTAATTCGTGGCCTATTAAAATAGTAAAGCAAAAAAATCGAACAAAAACCGAGCAAACTTAATTGAATTAGTTTGGTTTGATTTTTAAATTTCTAAACTTAATTTGGAATTCATGAATATTTTTAGAGAAAATTTGCAGATCCTATCACCGTTGCCTTGCATGTTTATAAGCAGCGGCACAATTTCTTATACGTTGCCATATCAGATTGTGTATGTTCTTGACGTCTCTTTGTACGTTCTTAAATAGTAACATAATTTTTTATACGTCGACATTTGAAATCGTTCATATCGTTAACGTTGCATTGCACATTACTAAGTAATAACATAATTTATTGCAAACCGATATGCTAAATCACGCATGCTCTCGACAGAAGAATTTCCAAATGCTTTTCACTTCCAAAAAGTGACGACATGGCACAATTTGGCTGGAATGTCCAACGACCTTTACAGATCCAAACTGCACGCTAATGCCCAGTCCACACGCAACAGACCAAACAAGCCCCCCTTCTGCACCACCATGACGGCAGCGGGGTTAACTGATTCGCTTGGGCTTCTTCGTCCCCTCTCCGGCGACAAACCTCAGACCCAAATCATCAATCCACACAGCACAGGCACGAGAATGTAAAATCGAAACGCCGAAAAACATAGTATTTATTGAGAGAGAAGAAGGAAGAAGCTTTATTTATACATAGAGAGAGTCATGGGTAACAAGATCGCTCGAACGACGCAAGCATCGGCGACGGAGTATTACCTCCACGACCTACCGTCGTCGTATAATTTGGTGCTGAAGGAGGTTCTAGGGCGAGAGCGCTTCCTGAAATCGATACAGTGCAAGCACGACGAAGGGCTGGTTCTCGTTAAAGTGTATTTCAAGCGGGGTGACTCGATCGATCTCCGGGATTATGAGCGGCGACTCGCCGAAATCCGTGATATATTCCGCCGCCTTGACCACCCCCATTGCTGGCCCTTCCAGGTCCCCACTTTTTCCCCAATTTATGTCATTCAAATCCCTAAATTGAGCTGGCTTTGTTTGTTTGTTGAGAAAACTTGGGAGAATGAGGGGATTGCGGTTTTTAAATTAAGTTGAGGAACAAATTTCTATTTTGAGTTTGATCAGATTTAAACAACGGAAGTGTTCGACAAGAATACTGTCTGTTTTCTAGCAAAGAAATTATAGAAAATCAAAGTTATAGAAAAGATGTTTGCTTGCTGAGGAACTTGGGAAAACGAGGGTGTTATGATTTGTAGTTATTTCAGTGTAAAAGTTGTTAATTTCAGTTTGATCAGCTTAAAATTACTGTTTAGAATGACCGAGAAGAATAATGTTTGCTTATTTTTAGAAAAATCAAGGTGATAGAAATGTTTTTTGGTTGTTGATGAAACTTGGGGAAGGAGGGAATTGCAGTTATAAGTTATCGAAGTGTAAAATTAGAATTGTGAAGTTGATAAGCTTAAAATTAGTGTTTCGAATGATCATGAAGAATAATATAGGTATGGTTGGCAAGAAAGTGTAGGTAGGTCCAACGGATGGAAGTTCAGATTGGAACCAATTTATCTTACCATATTGCTGGAAGTTTGGGGTGTCATCTCTTTCAACTTACGGTGGTATCACTAATAGTTCATAAGTGAGCCACCTTTACTTGGTTGTTGAGAAACCTTGGGAAAACTAGGGAATTATGGTAATTGTGGAGATATCAGCAATAATTCCTAATTGAGCTGGCTTTTTTTCCGAGAAAAGTCGGGAAAACTAGGGAATTGAACTTCCATTTTCATGTGAATTTTTTTATGCCATTCAAATTGTTGTGGTACCAGTATTAATCCTGGATTGAGCTGGCTTTGTTTGGTTGCTGGGAAATGAGGGGGTCGCGGTGTATGAGTGTATCTCATTTGAATTATGGTGGTATCTGCAATAACACTCATTCAGCTGGCTTTGTTTGGTTGCTGAGAAAACCATGGAGAAATTGCTTTCTTTAATTTTTGTTAAATTGGATAAATTTTGAGTTTGATCAGCTTAAAATTACTTCTCAGAAGGTTGACAAGAATAATGTTATCCATACAAATTAAGCATAGGAAAATCGAAGGGATAGAAGTTCAGAACCATTTAACTTGACATTGCGAATTCAATGTATCTCGTTTGTCTTTCCTCTTTTTCTTTAGTTGAGTTTTACAATTACAATTCCGAGTTTGATCATTTTTCAAACTACTGTTTAGAATGATGGACCCGAATTATGATTCAGTCCAAGTTCAATTCATTTTTCTTGGTAACAAAATGTTACACGATCATTCACTTTATCTTGGTATTATAGGAAGTTAATTGTTCAGTGTTCGTATGTGGTGAATATTACAGTTTTGGCTTGAAACGGACAAAGCTGCTTATCTAGTGAGGCAATACTTCTTGAACAATCTTCATGATAGATTGAGTACACGACCTTTTCTCAGTGTTGTTGAAAAGAAATGGCTGGCTTTTCAGGTCTCTCTCTCTCTCTCTCTCTCATGTTTGAAGTTTTAGTTGGCATATATGACTTACCATTCTATATTCTTCTGGTTCACAGCTACTATATGCAGTTAAACAGAGTCATGATCATGGAGTTTGTCATGGTGAGCTCACTTATTCAGTCCAATTATACCATCATTGTTAAGTAGTACTTGAGTTTCTGTGATATATCTAATCTCATGGAATGTTCCAGGCGACATTAAGTGCGAGAATGTGCTTGTCACTTCATGGAATTGGCTTTACCTTGCTGACTTTGCATCCTTCAAACCCACATATATTCCCCATAATGATCCCTCTGATTTCTCATTCTTCTTTGACACTGGAGGAAGAAGACGGTGTTATCTTGCTCCAGAGGTTGGTCTTTTTTATTATGTTATTTTGCATTGTGGATCCTTGGTATTTATCTTTCAATGTTTCGTAACTTCTAACGAAAAGGTTGAAAAAACTGAACTAATTTAATGGCTTTCATTAAGGGCCTTCTTCTTAAAGCATTTAAACCAAGTAACACAAGATAAATTGTGGTGGCTTTCTATGCTAAATGTTTAAGTGTTGATTATGATACGATGAAGGTACTAAAGTAAGTAAAAAGTACTTGAACTGTGCTGGTGCAGGGAGTTATAATTGGCTTTTTTAATCAGTAGGTGCATTGCTCCAAGTTTTATGGTGATAATTGCTGAAGGGAACAGTTCAATTTTGGAAGCAACGTGTATATTTAGTCGGTAATATGAAACTGTGCACAGTTGAGCGGGCATTAGGAGTTCTTGATTGGTTAATCTGTATGTGTAGTTGTCACATCTTTTTCACCTTAATCCTCAAGTGAAAGGTTCAATTTCTATGTGGTTTTGCAAATGTCAAGTCCCTGTGACATCACAATGATCACGGTTGCAATCCTTTACTGCGGTTGGGTCGGTCAAGACTAGGGTTCAGGCAGATTCGGTTTAATGATACATATTTCTTATTTCTTTGGCTGGGTTTTGGGTTTTCTCAATTTTTGTGTTAATCAACCAAACCGACTAAATATATAATATACTATATTAGCAAATTAATTTTATAGGATGGAAATTTGGATGCTACTGATGGGGTTTGTCATTTTAGTATTTTATCCTTGTTGAATTAATTGGTGACTTTGGCCCAAAATATTGAAGCCTTGGGCTGCTTGTTTTTTAAGCCCAATTTTTTTTATCAAGGTTTTTTCTTCTATCCATGCGGTTGTGCCCAATCATGCTCATATTCGGTCAACCGGACAGCCCTGACTACCCCGACTGAAGCAATCCCAACCGAACCGATATTGGTTCCTTCATAAATTCTGTCGGGATTGACGTGGGAAATTTTTTCCCCGAACCAACAGGTTTTGGGGTTGCATACCTAGAAACTGGCCGAACCCGAGCCGTTTCACCCCTAGCTTCAGGAGTGTTGTGCGGCCGCAAAATACCCGCAAAATTGAAGGGAGAATCTTACTTTATTGTTATAAGATCAGCCATGTTATATGTACGGAGTGTTGGGTTCTAAGAAACAACATGTTAATAAATGAGTGTAGTTGAAATGAGAATGTTGAGATGGATATATGGTAAGACTTTGCAAGATAGAATTAGAAACGATAACCTTCGTGGAATGGCAGGGGCAGCATCAATAGAAAATAAGATGAGAGAAAATAGAGTAAGGTGGTTTGGATATGTCTATCGGAGATCGGTCGATCCAATAGTTAGGAAGAGTCATATGGCTATGGTAGATGGTAACACTAAGGGAGGGGTTGACTAAAACTGACTTTAGAGTCGGTAATTCGAAAGTATCCAGGTTTTGTTGATATTACGAAACACGATGTCCTCGACAAAGCACATTGGAAAACACATATTCTTGTAGCTGACCCAGTATATTGGGACTTAATGCTTGGTTTGGTTTGTATAGCACAATAGTCATCTAATACAGTTAACTGCTTCTAGTTAGAGTACTTCTGTTTATACATTCTTAACTAACAATCATTGACTCTTATTCTACTCGAGTATTGTCATTATATATAAGTTAATGATTGATCTACTTTTTTTAACTGTCAGAGATTTTATGAGCACGGAGGTGAGATGCCAGTTGCACAAGATGCACCGCTAAAGCCATCTATGGACATCTTCGCCGTCGGGTGAGCTATTTCTGGTATTAGGATGTCTTGGAAGGAGATGTTACCTTGATTGTTTTGCTGCTGATGTCATTGCCGCTGAGATGTAACCGCAAATGTATTGCTATGGTCACCGACTTATCATTGTTGAACAAAACATATATACAAACAGTAATTGTTTGTGATCCTGTTTGTTGTTACAGAATAATTCCATCACCAACACAATGGCTGCCATTGTGAGCTATGCCACTTTTTGGCATCATTCAATTTCTACCACCATTGATTCCACGGCCATCGTGATGCGAATAGTTTGGCTTCTCCCAATTCTTTCATCAGTGTCGCGTGCTATTTCACTTTTTAATCCTCTCTTGAAATCTCATCAAACTGATGCCTGTTCAAGTCATTGTGTTAAACTAAATTCGTTATGTTGAGAACTATCATAGTATCCCAGTTTCTTCTTGTCTTCTTTCTAGCGCTTCTTCTTGTCTTTTATTAACATTTCCTTCTATGTTATTCGGGTATGTATGAGCACTGTGCATGTCTAAATCTTGTAAAATACTATATTGCTTATTATCATACTCCGTATCCTAAACTTTCAGCTCAATGCATATGCTTCTCTCTCTCCAGTTGATGCATTTGGTAAATTGTATGTTTGCGTCTTTTTTATCGAATGAATTAAGTGCACTCAGATTTAATTTGAAATTTTTGTGTGCTATAGTTGATATTTAAATCAATCTAATTGTTGAGGTGGTTATCAACTTTCTCATCATCCTTTGTAAGTACATCATGTGTGTAACTTTTAATTGGTTTGCTTCATGTTGTTACTTTAGGTGTGTAATTGCGGAGCTTTTCCTTGAGGGTCAGCAGCTCTTTGAACTGTCACAACTTCTTGCTTATCGCAAGGGTCAATATGATCCTACCCAACATATTGAAAAGGTTAGCCTTTCATGGTATTTTGTTTTTGTCTATGGCTTAGCCTTAAGTTCTTTGACCTCCGTTTGTTTTCATAGTATCTTTAACATGTTCCAAAGCACCCTATAATGATGACTATTTTGGCTGCATTGCACTTCAAACAATTACTGCGCATGGAAAAATTCCCCTGGCAGTTTTGCAATAAATTTCGTAACTCTGCATGCTTAGTTTTCACAGTGAATTTTGTTTTTTTACGAGGGCAGATCCCAGATTCAGGAATCCGGAAGATGATTCTTCATATGATTCAGTTGGACTCTAAGTTGCGTTTTTCTGCTGAAAACTACCTTCAGAGCTATGCAAGTGTTGTGTTTCCAAGCTACTTCTCACCATTTCTGCATAATTTCTATTCCTGCTTGAATCCACTTGATTCTGATACAAGGGTAAGGAGGCTTTTGTAGTTAACTCTCTTAAGAGCAGCAATATTTTGACACGCGTTCCAGCATTTAACACTTCTCCTTTCTGCTGGCAGGTTGTAATGTGCCAGACTGTTTTCCAAGAGATACATAAACAAATGATGAGTAATAGGTCAAATAACGAGATAGGTGTTGGTCTGGGCACACGATCGACTACTATTGGTGGCGAATCACTACAACAGATGGATATAAACCAGAACATTAATTTGGTAAATGATTCCTTGAGCAAAAATGAAGCATTAGAGAAGGATTCAGTTAACAATCGACTTGAACTTCTTGGTGATATCAGTAATCTACTCAGGGACGTAAAAAAAAGTAATCGGTATTCTGGTGTGAAGCCAATGCTGGAAGATGTAGCCACATCTGCATACTCTCAACATCACAAAAAGAGTGGCATGCAGTCTCCTGGCGAGCTACTGCAGACTATCTCCAATGTATTTAATAGAAATCACCATCCCTTCCTGAAAAAGATTACAATGAACGATTTAAAGACATTGATGTCTGATTATGACAATCAGTCGGACACTTTTGGCATGCCTTCCTTACCATTACCTCAGGATAGTGTGAGCTGTGAAGGAATGGTTCTGATTGCCTCTCTGCTGTGTTCTTGCATACGCAATGTCAAGTTGCCTCATTTGAGGAGGGGGGCTGTACTTTTACTTAAGTCTTGCGCCTTGTATATTGATGATGAAGACCGACTCCAGCGTGTGCTTCCATATGTTGTTGCAATGCTCTCTGATCCAGCAGCAATTGTGCGCTGTGCTGCCTTGGAGACTCTGTGTGACATTCTGCCTTTAGTCCGAGATTTTCCCCCTAGTGATGCTAAAATTTTCCCGGAGTATATTCTTCCAATGCTTTCAATGCTTCCTGATGATCCAGAGGAAAGTGTGAGGATATGTTATGCCGACAATATATCTAAACTGGCGCTAACTGCTTATGGGTTTTTAATTCATTCAATCAGCTTGAGTGAGGCTGGTGTTCTTAATGAATCCAGTTCCTCCAGCAAATCTCTGTTTACTGAGGCATCTGGACGGTTGAAGAATCGCAACAGTGATGCGCAGCTTGCACAGTTGAGGAAATCCATAGCTGATGTCATTCAGGAACTTGTAATGGGACCAAAGCAAACTCCAAATATCAGGAGAGCACTGTTGCAGGATATTGGCAATTTATGTTGGTTCTTTGGCCAGAGACAAAGTAATGACTTTTTGTTGCCCATTCTCCCTGCTTTTCTAAATGATCGAGACGAGCAGCTAAGAGCTGTCTTTTACGGACAGATTGTTTATGTCTGCTTCTTTGTGGGCCAAAGAAGTGTGGAGGAATATCTTCTACCTTACATTGAGCAGGCTTTGAGTGATGCATCAGAGTCTGCAATTGTGAATGCATTGGATTGCTTGGCCCTTCTGTGCAAGAATGGTTACCTGCGGAAGAGGGTGCTGCTTGAGATGATAGAACGTGCATTTCCATTGTTGTGTTATCCCAGCCAGTGGGTAAGGAGGTCAGCTGTCACCTTTATTGCAGCTAGTAGTGAGAGTTTAGGTGCTGTAGATTCGTATGTTTTCTTTGTCCCAGTTATACGTCCTTTCCTGCGTAGACAACCAGCATCTCTGGCTTCTGAAAAGGCTCTTTTTGCATGTCTAAAGCCTCCTGTCTCAAGACAAGTATTTTATGAAATCTTAGAAAATGTGAGGAGTTCAGACATGTTAGATAGACAGAGGAAAATATGGTACAATTCATCAGCACAGCCCAAACTATGGGAAACTGTAGACTCATATAAGCGAGGAGCTGGGCAATTGAATCCAATGAAGGGATGGTCTGACAAGATATATGATGTTCAGGGTCATAAACCTGTTATTAATGGAATTGAACTGCTGGATCAGATCGAATGTGATGATCGTGATTTTAACATGAGTTCTACGTCAAGCTTTCTGCCCAATGCCTCTGGCACCGCTGTCAGTCATGATCCTCTGTCGGAAAAATTTCAGTTTTCTAGCTTTATGTCTCCTCAGATTTGTGGTTTGAACAGCTTTATTGGTGATCAATCATCAGAAGGCGTACCTTTGTATTACTTCAAGAAAGACAGACCAGCAGTAGCAAAAGCTCCAGCAGCCTCTGATTCCTCGTTGCAGTTGAATACTTTTGCATTTGGTTCATCTTCCATGCCTTGGATGGACCCAGCAAATAAATCGTTAGGCTTGGCTAGTTCAGTTCCGGCACCTAAGCTTGTCTCAGGCTCATTCAGCATTAGTAACAGTTCTAAACAGTTTCACAGAGTGGTGCATGAAGCAGAAGGAAGGGAAAGTGATCAGACAGCTTATGTTAACAGCAAGTTTCCAGAGTTGAGTGTATCTAGCACAGTGAAAGGAAGTCCAATTACCGCAGAAGATACCTCATCTCCAACTGATGTGGCCGGGTTGCCAACTTTCACACGAGGTTCAGCTTTTCCAGATTCAGGGTGGAGGCCACGTGGGGTATTGGTTGCACACCTTCAGGAGCATTGTTCTGCTGTTAATGACATTGCCATTTCTACTGATCAAAGCTTCTTTGTGAGTGCTTCAGATGATTCTACTGTTAAGGTGTGGGATTCCAGAAGGTTGGAGAAAGACATCTCATTCAGGTCAAGGCTAACTTATTCCCTCGAGGGAAGTCGAGCGCTATGCACCACAATGTTCCAAGGCTCTTCTCAAGTCATTGTCGGAGCTTGCGATGGCATGATACATATGTTCTCTGTTGACCATGATACCAGAGGTCTTGATAATGTTGGCGGGAAATATAAAGGTTTTACTGATGTGAAAAGAAAAAGTCTTGGTGAAGGTGCTATACTCAGCCTTTTAAACTATTCAGCAGATAGTGGTTCCAGGCAGATGGTTATGTATAGCACCCAAAATCGAGGGATCCATATTTGGGACACGAGAACAAATCCAAATGCTTTGAATTTGAAATTAAGCCCCGAGGAAGGTTATGTGTCTTCTCTCGTGTCAGGCCCTTGTGGGAATTGGTTCGTGTCTGGGTCTTCAAGGGGTGTCCTTACTCTTTGGGATCTGAGGTTCTGTCTACCTGTCAACTCATTTCAGTATTCTCTCGTATGTCCTATTGAGCAGATGTGCCTTTTTCTTCCACCTTCGAACACTGCTATATCCACTGCAGCAAGGCCACTTGTTTATGTTGCTGCAGGTTGTAATGAAGTTTCTCTTTGGAATGCAGAAAACGGAAGCTGCCACCAGGTTTGTGACTTTTGTGTTTGGTTATTTCCAAGATTTTTTTTTCTTGGAAAGTTAATTCATATAAACCACCACAACTGGATCAACAGAACACAAAAACACACCAGAAACAGAAAAACACAATGACGGCAGTGTAAATTTATTTAATTGGATTAGCTAGAGTTTTTTTTTGTTGTAGATTGATAAGAGGAAATTTTACAACCCCACATTGATATTCGATGAAAGGTGTAGGGCCATCTGATGTGATCTGAAAATTGTTTATTGATAACTAAGTAGAAACAGAGTACCTGAGTGTGTGGAGGAAAGAGAATTGTTGACGACGTATGAGTAGTTCGAGGTTCTATTGTTGACCAACTGACGGGCTTTTAACAGCAAGTGAGATAAGATTGTTGGATAGTTTGGAGCAGAATTGAGGAGGAATTGTGCTGGATTTATTACTTTCAAAAGCTGGTCGATGTCGTAATTTATTCGAGATACTTTCTAAGGACACTTTGAATACATAAGAGGCGTGATCAGCTGATAAATTTAAAACAATACAAGTACTTCTTTGCTGCTGAGGAGGATGAGCCGTTTGTAATTAATGGAATGGACTCATGTTGGAAGTCCAATTTTCGGAGCAATGAATTTGCATTTTTTGTGACGAACTTTGCTTATTTTTTAATCAGGTTGCTTCAGGTGATTTCATTCTTTTAATGTTTTCTGTGATTTGCAGGTTTTAAGAGTGGTAAGTAATGATAGTGATGCTGATTTGTCTGATCTTCCTTCAGCCTTGACCAGACCACCCAGTAAGGCTAATACCAAATCAGACCTAAGACGGAATGTCAATCCAAAGTACAGAGTTGATGAACTGAATGAACCTTCAACCCGTCTTCCTGGTATCCGTTCGTTGCTCCCCTTACCTGGGGGAGATTTGTTAACTGGTGGTACTGACTTGAAGATACGTCGCTGGGACCATTGCAGGTTTTACTCATTTTCCCACTTTTGTTCATTCGATCATTTGTGATTTTCTGTCTGATTAACCTTGGGCTTCTATATCTCAGCCCCAATAGGAGTTATTGCGTTTGTGGGCCGTCTATAAAGGGAGTTGGAAATGATGATTTATATGAAACGAAGTCTAGTTTTGGTGTGCAAGTTGTGCAGGTATGGTCTCTTATTGATACAGGAATTCTTTATTTGAGTCACTCTTCTTTCTCCTCTCGGTGCAGTGGTGGAATATCCCCTTCTACAATGGATTGACAGTTACAAACATGTAGAGATAACTTTGGGGAGTGCACTGGTTCCATCTGAGCTGTCTATAAGTTAAAGAAAAAGCTTAGATTGTTGGCATTTTAATGGATCATTGTGCAAACGTTTGATCTCCCGTTTCCTTCTCTCATTATGATCCATGACTATTTTGTGGTTTTTATAACCTGTCCGGTGCCTATGTATTTGTAATCAACGGGTTGATGCATTAGGTTGACCAAGTTATATCTAACTCAGAGGAAAGTTTCTTAACTCATAGATTCGTCTGATGGAAATTATTGGATGTCATGTTCGGTACTTGGAAACAGGTTGAGACTCTGCAGGATCTTTGCTCCCTGATAATTTTTATACTGCGAAATTTTCACAATTTTTTTCCTTAGATAAACCCATGTGTGGATTTATTTTTCTCAGTTCATTTATGAAGAAATCCTTCTGCATATAAAGTCCCACAACTTTCGTATTTGTTTCTTTGGGTGGGTGTTTTCTGTTAGGGCTTAACATAAGGACCTCCTTACCTCCCACATTTGACTGAATATTTTTACAATTTGATATACTATATTGAATGGTTGGACTTGTGGGACTGAAATCTGAGTATTCCGCTTCTGGCAAACAGGAAACCAAGAGACGACCTCTGGCTACGAAGTTGACGGTGAAGTCAGTTATTGCAGCTGCTGCTACTGATTCTGCAGGTTGTCATCGTGACTCTATTCTCTCTTTGGCTTCTGTTAAGGTGAACCAACGACTTCTGATATCCAGCTGTAGAGATGGGGCCGTCAAGGTTTGGAAGTAAAGGACCCTATAGTTTGTCAGTGCTTTATCGTACATAATAGTGAGATTGCTAGTTGAAATGTACATTAGATGCTGTGAATAGAAGCTAAGCTCCATTTGGATCATCTCTCTTATTTCGAATCCTTCAAAAGTTTCTAATACAACCGTTGCCTGACTTGTCAAACATGTGGGCATGTTGCGGTAAAGATGGATTATGGATTCCTGTAGTTTGAGCAAATTTCAAAAGCTCTGGAAGCAAGAACCAACCTGGCATATCTCACCTCTCCAGGATGCTAAAATTCTGGAACAATTTAAGCATTCCTTGTTTTCAATAAATAATTTGACTAGGGTCCGATCATATTCTGGAATAAAAGTTGGTAGAAAAGCTACAGAACTAGAATATGTCTCCATGTGGGCTATTTGAGTATTTCTTATGTATGAACAATATCTAGGTTGATACGTGGTCCTGCTGTATGAACAATATTCAGACTGATACATGACGCTCATGTCAATTTACCGTCGAGTACTAGTGATACATGTGCGACAGCTCTTTAGACTCTCCAAACTTCTTGTTGTACGAGACACCATGACTCTGCCATGTTAAGACTCTTAGCCTTTTCCATTGCACCTTCAACCCCACGGAAGGACTTATATCGGTAAGCATTGTGTTTTGCTCTTTCGAATGATGGCCTACAAACAGCAGTGACGAGGTAAGTCCATCTTTTTTAAGGGATTGAACCAGTTGGAGACAAAAGAGTACTCCTATTATCAATTTGGATTTGGATTTTTCTTTCATTTCGAAATGGAAAAACATACCAAATGCTTAGACCATGGCCTTCCGGAGAGTCCATCTTGTCTATGAATGCTCGCTTTGCCATCATTGATCTGTTCTTCCACTCTCTCACCTTCCAAGGTTCCTTTTCCCACATCGATGCCCAACCTTAATTTTCTTCCATTGCCTGAAAAATTCATTTATTTCATGGTGAAGAGTGTAGTTGTGAGATCTTTGTCGACATTCGACAAAAGCTCAAGGAGTACCTTTCTCTGGTTATTTATTTTGGTGGCTGCCCCTTTTGAGATCCTCTATAGATTTGTACAAGGGAACAATAGTCATGCCCTTATTTGATACCTCTGCTTTTAACTCTTCTGCACTTTTCTGTTTACGGGAATTAGATGCATTTCATTTACTTCAGTACTAAACACTATCTATGTTCATGGTGTGAGCTTAATGAGTGTATGTGAGTATCACAGGCATACCTGGAGCTCATGTACATACGAGAGAGAATTAAAAGGCAAAATGTCCTCATCTGTGAGTTTTAGAGCTACTAAATCCCAAGTGCTTGCCACGGTTATGATAACAAATAAGTATATCACACGAGGTGAAGTAGAAGTGATTGGAACTTGTATAGCACTTCAACATCACGGAATTGTATTGAGAGGGCAATTAAGTATTGTAAGATACATTAGCTTTGGGTCCTTATCTAGTTATTCTGGAATAATATGCATGATAAGATAAAGTAGCAGATAATAGTAGCAGCAAAACCTTTGTTCTTTTGTTTGTGACGAGCCTTGTGACATTATCAAATGCCTGGAATTTCCATTTCATAGCTAATGATGGATTCTTTGAACACCGCAAACAATCATCTATATTCAAC
>JABCMJ010004773.1:0-10531 GCA_014822125.1 Arbutus unedo | reverse complement strand
TAATTCTGTCTTCGCATTTTATTATTTAATTCTATTTTTCTTTCCACAATAGATTTTTAATAGTCTAAGATAACACAATATTCATCATGTAAAAAAAAAAACCAACATAAAAATGAGTTGAAGGATTTTGCTAAAAAACTTTTTTGAATGGACTACAAAGCACTTGGCAAGCAATTACAAGCTATGAAGTATATTACATTCTCCGAGGCAAGGATACTTTCCCCATAACACAATCGACTCATATTTTTACTTGTTTATAAGCATTTGGCAAGCAGTTACCTGCTATAAGCTATAGCATAGCCAATATGTATATTAGATTCTATGTAGCGAGGATATTGTACTCATAACTCATGCAGGACACATAACTTGTGACCTCAAATCCGCGATTGGACAGCCCTTCTTCTGAATTTTTTTGGACAAAAATCAGCCCTTATTATTCTCACTAGCTCTCTAAGAACATGAAAGCTAGGAAACAACAGATTGTTTACTACCTGATTATCGAAAAGCAATCTCAACATCTCCTATATTTTGTTAGCTGCTCTAATTGTTGATTTCTCAACCTTACGTTGAGTGTTTTTTCCAAACTCTTTGTTTCATTTTGATCTCCTTGTAAAATGTTCAACCCATACATAATACTGCAAAGATCAAGATCAAAAGAAATGTTAACATCAAAGCACAAAGAGGCACACACGACATAGCATTTAGTTTGCTTGAACAACACAAAAAAGCAGTCGAAAACTATGTAGCAACCTTTCACACGAAATTGAGAGTTTGACATCTTTAATTAGCTGGCACTTCAGCACATTGTTTGCATGAAGTGATGGCTTAAAGCCCAGCCAATTGTTTTGTCCACGCATATTTTAATGTTAAGAAACATAAGTACATACAGATTCAATAAAAAAAAAAAAAAAAAGACATAAAAATTGAACCACCTAGGCCATTTGCTTCAAGTAGCTAGCTTTCTATTAGAGGTACGAAATTGGACCTGCTTGCATCAAAATCAAAACCTCTGCAAAGAAGGTGCTGGTTTTTTCGGTGCAACTGTGGAACTGTGAGTGAAGTATTACTATATATGTAGGTAACTAATGATGTAGCAAAATAAATAAGCTATAATCATACTTGTCATTTTTACTCCTCCACGTGGCATGTTTTGGGGATTCAGCTTATTTTTCTGATTCTTGAGAATTCTTGGAAGCTCCAGCCTCTTGGCACAAGAAACCGCTCCTCATTTAATATAGCCAGTGCATTAGCAAGTAGCAGAAAACCTTCGAGGAGCCTCCAAATACCCATTCCATGTGTCATGAACATTAGCTAATTACACCATTCTCAGTTTTAAAACTATTGGCTGGCTGAGCAATCTGCTGCCGTAGTATTTCATCAAGTTCCCTTACCATCTGCATATACATTAATTCAAGGTATCCAAAACACTAAAATTCACAAATACAACAATAGTATCCAACCAATACTAAACAAATAAGATAAATTTTTAAAATGAATATGACTACAAAAAAAGAGATACCTGCTTAATTAATAGTATCCAATAATAGTATCCAACCAATTCTACGGAGATATCTGCCTAATAACCTGATAAGCATGTCACCGTTCACCTGAGACAAAGCGTCAGTCACCTATTATAACTTTGACTTAATTACCAGCCGTCCAAAGCCTTTATATGAAGTATTTTATACAAGTGAATAAAACAAGAAGCAACTTCTTATTTGCCTTTACTAAGTGGAGAAACTAAAATATGTGTTCAAAAGTTGCCCTCTTTTAACGTAGGAAAAGCTTCTCCAGAAATTTGATTGGAAAGCATCTAAGAAAAGTAAGCAGTATTCACTCATGCATTTCCTCTGTTGGTTTCATGCTTGTAGAGGAAGCTCGAATCCACAACATCAGGGTCTGTTCCAACACAAAAACAACTATAAAAAATGTCACTATATCTCCACTCAAACTATTTGTAAGGCATATTGTTGGATTGGTTGGATGCATATGAGATTGGATTCCAAATCTTGTGGGAGACACATTTTCATGTCAAGGCTCACCTGTACCACAATGTGACCGCCACATGAGTTACAAGACAAAGCCAATCAGGACCATATCTACACAATCAGGGCAAACATGAACATTGCAAATCGAATGATAACAATGTTACCATATGTAAAGGATACTCCCTTTATTTTATTTGTGAATGATACTCCCTCTTTCCAGATGTACGTACCAAGAGTTGCCCAATTGTTGAAATTAACTTCCTTGGGCTATAATGTCCTACCAAGTCGAGATCAGTTAGGGCATGGTAACTTAAAATGATGAAGGATCTTAACTTCAAATGATGGTGAAAATGCGTGTTCACGGGCATATAAAAAATACACGCAACCATGTGTTCGCATGCATAAAAGAAACGATTGACCTATCAAAATCAATATGGAGGATCTCTAGATGAATGCCAAATTGACAATCTTCAGACAGATGATGATGTTCGAATGGTTGATCTTCTCACAATCTTCGAACGACTGATCTTCGAATAAATATGGTAGCCCCATCCTTTGCATATGCAATATTGTCCTTGATGCTGCATGTAAACAACACAGGCTCTTAGCTAACAACACTTATTTTCTCCCTAACCCACCTCAGTTGAAACTCTTTCAGATTAATACCATCGATGTGGACTTAACCAGATTGTGGATCATAAAATCTCTATATGAGACTTATAACTATCGACTTCCTACTACCACTCTCTCCGACCATAGTTGTTGTCATGCAACTTGGAATAGAAAGCAAAAATCCATTGAATATTTGCTCATCTGGTCTAGCCGGATAACTAAAGTAAACAATCCTCAACTCTATATCACCACGAATGTTGTCCAATGTGTTTCCTTTGATGTCCATATGCGTCTATCTGAGGTTTCTTATTTATTGTCTCAATTATCTTGAATGCTACAGCTTTACCTACAACAAATGCAGTTATGCAGGGAGATGTGTGCCCAAGAGACCTGAATCAGACATAAAACACTTGACGTATAAACAATTGCGGAACATAATTCATTTTATTACGCATACATAGTTGTAGAAGCAAATTGAAAAAATGCTCAGAAGTGACTCACTCACGTGGAACCAATTGGCACAACAGAAATTACATTGATCACGTCACCTCCAGTATATCGATGATGCAATATCATGTTTGCACCAAACCATGTAGAGAAAGAAAAAGTGCAGAATAGAAAACACACAGTTGCTCCAAAACCGAATCCAGAAGATAAGCCTTCTTGAATACCTCACTTGTATGCTTCTGCAAGATATTTATTGGACATAATTGCAGCTTGCTTCTTGCCAGTGAATGACGCAACCTACATGGCAAATAGAAGCATGGGCAATTGAAATTATGTATTGGACAAATGTGTAAGTGTCTAAAAAAAATCACGAGACGTTGAATTGCTTTTATGGATCAGTTAGTATATACAGTTCTAATTGAGCTAATAGTCTCTTCAACCATTGTGGCTGTTTTAGCATATGCATTTTGGCCTTTGGATGCCATTTTTGATATGAAGATAGCATTGGTTGCACCAACTATTACGATTCGAAGAATACAGGATAACAACGCAAACGTAAGGAGCCAACTCTTGGTGAATGCTATCACAAAGCCTCCCAGAAAAGCAGAGACCAACTGCATGAACTTCCCAACCTACATTGGAACACAATATATAGACAGATGGACACTTTCTTTTCTAAATGCAAGAACATATGGTCTTTTTAGGAGGGATGGTGAATTGGAGGTACCTTCTCACCGATAGCGTCTTGAATAAAAGCAGTATCACCTGATATCTAACCCATAACTTCTCCCGTATTTATTTCTGTGTCTATATCTTGTCTCATTATACTTTTCAAATAAAGATCACTTATTATTGCAGCTTGTCGCTCTCCTGTTACCATCCAGCAAGACACCTCTAATGAACCAAAAAAGAGAGGGTAAAATCATTTGTTATATATTCACAATACCAAAGTGTTGAAAGTTTTTCTTTGCTCGACGTTTTCTTATTTGTCTATGCGTTCATGTGTACTTATGTGTGTGCAGATTGGATGCACTTATAGAGGAATGCTGCCACCAGTGCTCCCATAGCCAAATAGACATATTTCAATACTACCTACAATACAATCAAACAAATAATTTGTCAATATTTCGTTCCCACATATCACAACAAAAGAACTAGGATATTATGAAAACTATTGAACTACAGCTCAAAATTATGTACCATTGAAAAGTTTGATTTCATTTAGATATCTTTCTCATTATTCGAATTGGGAAAAACAAAAAAAGCAAGAATATCTAACTGATGGTACAATCATAAGAGGCATGCATATACCAGCTCCAACAGCACCAATTGTACCAACAATCATCAACACAAAATCTAGAGTCTACAAATGAGAACAACTTATAAAATGGTAGTGTTTCGGTTTTGTCCTCCTCTTTCTTACTCTTCTTCTTCTCTTCCGTGTCAAGCTGATCACCCCCATTTGTAGAGGAATTTGTCGTTGCCGCTCCTGTTTCAATTGCATGCATGGCTTCTCGATGTCGTTATGGCTCCTTGCATATTTGTATCACCAACCAAGCTATTCTCTTCTGCCATATTAATTACCGACTTCAAGATTGTTGTGTCCTTCTCCTCGATCTTCAAGATTGTTGGCGTAGTACAAGATTGTCAAATAACGGGCCCATCTATAAATAATTCAATCACGATGCCTGCTGCTATATATTCTATAAATAAATTTCATACACAATCCCACGCAGGAACTGTTCGACGCACGTGAAATTCATATTATTTGAAGGATCTCATGTGCATCGGATGATTCTGGACACATCTGTGTTTAAATTCATATTATTTGAAGGCTACGGTATAATATTGAAAATAATTTAACCACAAATTTTAGAAGATTTTTTGATTGTGGATTTAAATATCGAAGATAATTTGAACGTAGACATGTTTTCTTTACTCGTTAAAAGGAAATTTTATTAAACATGTTAACATCACAACGAATGAAATCGATGTTAACGAGTCACACAAGCTTCTCCTGTCAATGAGTCACACAAGTATCTTCTGGAATGTATGCAACTACTTTACCCCTACCCTACCCTTCCATCATCTCTTTAAAAAGTCAAAGTTCAAATTAACCTCTTATTTAATTTTTATTTTATTACTTTCATAACTCAAAAGTATCTTATAATTCACTTTGTCAATTTTCTTCTTAAAAATAATTCTATTATACAGCAATTCTAAACAACTTGGAGACTTTTGTGATGGAGCTCAGCTCCATTCTTGAATACATGACCTATCCCTTTACACGTTTACTCTTCTTTGATTGGTGACTTGATTAGAATTAATCGATGCGTCTCAGGTTCAACTTGAACTTGCCTGACAGTTACTACAACTTAGCTTTTAATTTGCATCTGATCATCAAATGAATGTGAATAACGCTCTTCCTCTCTTTGAAACAAGGGGGACTTCCAATTCTGTCTGTGCTTGAAACAATTTTATTTTCAACAAAATCATCTTTAAAGATCGTCATTCGATAATGAACGCTTTTATTTTAGAGAACTTTTAGTTAGATGATATATTATGTTCGATGAGGTGGTGGGGACGAATGAGTTGAATATTTGATTTTTAAAGACGAAGACAAAAGTGATCCTGGAATGAAGGGTCAAACTCAAATTTTTATCTTTTGTTCTTGGAGTGGACCAACTGGTTAGGTGATTTCTCACGAAATCGAATTTCACCAGAAATAATTATTAAGGATTACTGAAGGTTTAGTCTATTGTTAACTTCAGCGTCCTAGTGATTAGTCAACATTAGGTTGCGGGTAATTAATCACAAAGCCGGCTGGATACTTCGTCTATCCAAAAGAAAAAAAAAACTAGTAAGGTGATCTGAGTTGTTTGGTGTTTCATGTAAGTTAGGCTAATAATATTTTTTTGGGTGTCTCTAAATTTTCATCTGGTTTGTATTTTTTTTTTTTTGGATCGGCAACAGAAATATATTTACTTTGAAACAAAAATTTGGGGGAAAAAAGCACAAAAGCATCATTACAATCAACTGTAATTCCAGCTAGGTTGGCATCCTAGAGGATGACAATCACACAGCTTGAGCCCCTAAAAATACTCCCAACGATTTATGTACGTATCTCGATGAGAATATTTTTATATTATGCTATAATAATCGATATAAATATTCACTAAAAATAAAAAATTGAAAAAAAGAAATTTTAATGTCTATTTATTCATCTTTTTGTGATTTTTTTGTCAACTTTGAATGATTTTTTTGTACTTTTTTAATTCATATTCGGTAGATGAACGTTTAATTTAAAAAAAAAATCATGAAACATTAAAAATAAGACTTGTCTTTGAAAATAATTAATTGAAGCTAAACGCCTACTTGCCAAAAAAAAAAATATAGTACATCAAATTGCCTCAGATTCAAAATCCATATCATGATCACAGCAACAAAGCAAATCCTTTCTCCCCCTACTGTGAAATGGAAAATTGATGTAGGACCGGAATATGAACCCTAGGAATTCACGCCCAGGGATGAATTAGATAAACCTTAAGAATTCGCACTAATTCGAAGAAGTGAGAATTTGATTATTCATTCAATGACTTAAATATCTTGCAAATAGGTCCTATAAATAGACCACAAGATATAATAACAAAAAAATAAACACAACCTAATGAGATAAGCCTATCTATCAAAATAGATAAATCCTAACTACTAAAAAAGGAAAAATAAAAATGATAAATCCTAACTACTAAATAAAGATAAATAACAATAAATAAAGATAAACCCTAGGGATAAATATCACATGGACCCATCGCCATCTAGCCATAAGGACACGGGATGAGCAAATCTGGTGTTCGCACCAACTCTCCCGAGGTGGGCGAAACTCTCACGGTTGAGTGTGGATCATTGCTGCTCCTGTAGTACTTGAGTAAATCTGGTTCCAGCAGCTGTAACTCATCGGCAGTAATCCAAGTAGAATCTGATGCAAGACGATTGGACCAGCGCAATAGAAAACACTGGACTTAGCCATCCCTGGTAGATCTAATCATCTAAAATAGCATCAATAGTATCGTGTTGTGCCGAAGGAATAGGTAAGGGAGTCGGGGTAGAAATATGTGGGGAATATGGAGGAATGGGGTAATCAACAAAAGGGTCAGAAGGAATATAAACAGGAGTGTGAGATGCAACTAGGTCCTCGATATTAAAAGTGGACCTAATGCCATAGTCAGGTGGAAGGTCCAAAACATATACATTTGTGCCAATGTGTTTAAGAACTTTGAAAGGGCTTGCACGACCAGATTGTAACTTGCGAGCAGTGCTAGATAGGAGTCGCTTAGGGTGGACGCAAATCATCACATAATCACCAACCTAAAATTCAGAATGAGTAGAGGCGACATCTACTAGGTGGTTTTGGGAAAGAAGAGGCACATCCTCTCGAGATATGACAAGAAAGTCAAGAGGTTCATGGCGTACTTCTCGTTCGAAGGCTTTTGCTCCCAGGAGGTGCAACTCCTTCCTTAAGGTAGACTCGGGCTTGGTGCTACTAGTGACAGGTTTGGGCCTTTGGGGTTTAAGGCGAATTGTTTGGCCATTAAAGTCAAAACAGCACGATTTGGTGCTACTGTACAAGGTGACATCACAGTCATAAAGCCAAGGTCGTCCCAAGATAACATGGCCTACATCCATGGGCATGACATCGCACCCAATATTGTCTTTATAGGACAAGAATTGAATGGGAACAAGGTACCTTTCTTTGACATGGATTGAAGAATTGTTAACCGACGAAACTTTGTATGGGTTAGGGTGGGGAACAAATTTCAATCCGAGTTGGGCGACAGTACGATCAGAGACAACATTGATACAACTGCTGCTACCAATGATGCTTTTACAAACTTTGTCTCCGTATTTGATGTAAGTGTGGAAAATTGAGATTTGGTGCGAATCGTCACTATTGGTAGGTTGTGTAAGGGCACATCGAACAACACCCATCGCAGGTGAATCTAGATTGACCAGTACTAAGTCATCTTCCGTATACTCTATCCCTGGGTCTACGGTGTCATCAAAAGTTGGGTAGTATATTTGTTCCAAAAGGCCATGGTCAACATTCTTCGAGGAGAAGTGCCCAATGGGGAAACTTAAAGGCAAAATGACCCACATTGTGATATTTGAAACATTCAATGTTGGGAATCGAATAGGAACTGTCTGAAGCCGGCATGCTGCCTTTCTGCT
This sequence comes from Arbutus unedo, assembly GCA_014822125.1. Classification (NCBI taxonomy): domain Eukaryota; kingdom Viridiplantae; phylum Streptophyta; class Magnoliopsida; order Ericales; family Ericaceae; genus Arbutus; species Arbutus unedo. The sequence continues at coordinate 2,258 of JABCMJ010004773.1, read as the reverse complement.
CCTGGCGTATGGGATTCAGGCTTTATTTGCGTAGGTCAGGATTAAATGGAGGTCTTGTGCACCAGGGTTAGGAGAGACTAGCAAGAGTGCCTATGGGAACTGAGTCTTGACTATTTCATAATTGTGGACGAGAGTATAAGCTTGATCCAAGGTAGTGATCGCTTGCAACGGAGGTCATCATTAAGCCTATTACAAAATTGACTAAAAGTCATGCGCTCATCCTCTATGACATTACAGCGCATGAGAAACTCTTCAAATTGTGCCACATACTCAGTGGCGTGTTTGGACCCTTGTTGCAATATATTCTATTGGTCGAGAAGATTACCTTGATAAGACAATGGTAAGTACTTCTCTTTGAGTTTTTATTTCATCTCTACCCAATCAATGATGGTAGGTTGGTGACGCTGCCTCGAAATTTGTTCAAAAGTTTGCCATATAGTTTCACCCTACCAATAAGCTTCATTTTGGCAAAGCAGACTTTATTGTCATCGGACAAATTGTACCACTTAAAGAAGTGATCCATTTTTTACAGCCAATCGGCAAAAGCTATTGGGTCCAAACGACCATCAAAAGTAGGTGCATCAACTCAAATGTTCCGCATGTTGCGTTCATCGTGGTCCAAAACATCCCTTTGTTTGAGAGGTTCACGAGCAGGCACGAGGTGTTCATAGTGATTGTCAAGATGGAAAATGGAACAAGGTTTCGACCATATGGATGGTTAATGCGGGCAACTCGCTCAACCTCAATGTTGGGACCAATGTGTGTATGGGGGTGCAACAAGCGTTGGAGGGACTCCTCTAATGTGACTAGTCGTGTATTGGTCAAGGTATTAGATTCGTCCACCTTAGTGGATAAATCAGTGATGAGTTTGGTAAGACCGTCTATGGACCCAGGGTCCATACTGGAAGAGGACTGAGAGAAGTAGGAGATAGTTTTACTACTACGGAAATACATGCACTATAGATAAGGATTCAAGGGGCAGGTGACATGGGTATATGAACAGAGAAATTGCAAGCTCGTAAGACAAGTATTCGTAGCGCTTAACATGGTCAAATGCTATGTGAGAAGAGTTTCCACCGGTCAAACAAAGCTTTGGAGTTAATATCGAGGGTAGGTAGGAAAAAAGGGGTTAGGGTAAATAAGGGGATATAGTATAGGGTAAATTGTGGGGGAGGGAATGTAGCTATAATCTGTGGTGTGGGGTTAAGCACAAAATACCATTAAAACTATTTTAAATAAGCTAAAAATGCTACAAAGGTAAGAGTAAGGGTGTACATGGTTCGGATTTGATCGGCTTTATAAGAATGTAAGAAGCAAACCATATCTAACAGTTCCAAAGAATTGAGAACTATAACCAAACCGTTACACATATGGAACCAAATCAGAACAAACCATTAGATTGGTCCTATTTGGCTTCGGTTTTTAGTTCTAAACTATGTCAGCATTTAAAAATTGCTAAAAAAAAAAGCATTAGTTTTAAAAAATTGCAAATAAAATGGATAACATAATAATTGATAATGAAAGAGTTTATGGGAAACACAATTACATTGAGATTTGAGAATGAATGAGTTTTTAATTTTAGAGAGTGGAAGGATTGTGACCTCTTTGGGAAAGTTATATATATATATATATATATATAATCCCTTCTAACGAGGGATCCCTCATTTTGTTAAAATGGAAAACTTCCATTTTCTAATCAATTTTTGATAATCCGAACCGTTTAATGAGTTTAAAACATGTTTTTAATGATAACCTTAAGAAATTGACTCAAAAAAATATCAGGAAGGGTTTGATCTAAGAAGTTTTTCATAAATACTGACAAGAACTGTTTTATGAAAAATTGATTGGATCAAGCATTTTCTGATAATATTTTGAGCTAATTTCATGCGAATATCCTTATAAACATGTTTTAAACGCATTGAACGGTTCGGATCATTAATATTTGATCCGAAAATAGGAGATTCTCATTTTAACAAAATGAGAGATCTTTTTCTCTCTCTCTCTCTCTCTCTCTATATATATATATATATATATATATATATATATATATATATGAATAACATAATAATTGATAATGAAATAGTTTATGGGAAACACATCTAATAAGTTTATTGGGAAATACAATTACAATGAGATTTGAGAATGAAAGAGTTTTTAGTTTTGGAGAGTGAAAAGATTGTGACCTCTTTGGGAAAGTGAAAGAATTGTAAAAGTTGTGACCTTATATATATAGTCCCCTTCTAATAAGGGATCCCTTA
>JABCMJ010004769.1:0-12013 GCA_014822125.1 Arbutus unedo | reverse complement strand
ATGAACCATGCCAAATCTTCGCATATCCATATAATATTGGTATAGACATCTCTACTGGGCTTTGTAGCTCACCCTTTCATTCTTTCAGGTACTGGTTCGGAGACATGATTTGGACTTGCATGGATGCATAGCGATGCATGTTTTGAAGGAATGACATGATAGGAGTTATATATCATCTTTAGACTTATCTTCTTGATAGATGTACAATAACTTCTTTTTGTGGAACTGTGTACCCAAATTCAAATCATATGTAACACTTTAACATGTCATTTTGGTTATCGGGTTGAATGTGCCACTTTTTGGGTTATAATACTTGCAATTTATGGACTTAATTGGATTATGAAAAATGATGATTTGAGAGTATTTTTTTGTAAGTTTGGCAGGTTTTATTTAAAAATGTGAATTTTTATCTTGTTTAAAATCGAGGGCGTGACAGACACATAGAAAACATTTTGTATGAAAAGTCTGGTCCCTAATCGAGGATGCCAAAGATAAAAAGGGGAAGACTATTGATTTAAACTAAAGGAAGACATGAAGGATAGAGTTGCCCATTCAAATGAACGTTAAGTGGTCTGTCTTCCGCCAAAGAGACAAACGAGACAACGGATAGAGAGAGCAGAGTATTCGACCCATGGAAGAGGTAGTGACAGCTTCAATATCACAAACCATTACAAATTCCTAGAAGCAGCAGAGAGCAGAGCATTCGACCTATGCATCCGGAGGTCGCCGTCATAGCAGATCAGAAGTCGCAGTAGATCGAAAGTTGCAGCATGAGCAACAGAAAGAAACTAAGAGAAGCAAATAACCAGAGGTTAGAGGCGGCGGTGGCGGCGCCAAAGGGGATAGCGGCGCCTATCAGTCAAAGAGAAGGTAGCGAGGGCGACGCCGATAGAGGAGGCTACGGTGGCGAGGGCAGTGGCAATTGGTCAAAGAGAAGGCAATGGCGGTGAGGATGGCTCTAATATCATGATAGATTTGCAAAACCACAAAATCAAACTACTGTATTGAACTTAACTACATATAATGTTTACAAGGATAAAGAATATATAGAAAATCCTAACAAAACAAAAGGACTAAACTACCCTTAACATAATAAATAGTAAAATAAACCCTAAACAACTCTTAACAGTTGGTTGATTGCTCTTGTAGAAGATCGGTACTGTAAAGGAGCTTAATGGGCACAGAAAATGTATACATGCACAATGACAACATAACTATGCTGTTAACAGTTTCTGATATACAATATTTAGGAGTAATGTACAATGAGAACCACATATTATATATCATTTTATGCAACAGCCATAGAGGGGAAGAACAGCACAAATAACGTTGATCTGAAAACATAGTTCAGTACTTTACACATAAGATATTTACACAAAGCAAGGGAGTTGAGAATCATTTATTAGCTGCCGAACTAATCTTGCTGTGGCTAGACATTCCCGTCATTGTTCATCAGCTTATCTAGAACCACGTTAAGGTCCACAGACTGCCCATTCTGTGTCAGTTTCCTCACAGTTGCTCTAACTAAGTCCCTCCGAAACCCCATCGCCGTTACCTTGTCAACAACATCGTCCATTGGAACCTTGTTTCCAGTCCCGCCAGAACTTGATCCAGTATCCACGTTAGAGGCAGTCGGTAGCGCATGTGGCAATACCTGGGCTTTAGGGAGTTGGGTGTAATAATTACTTCCACCACCTTGGACTGAAGAGGAAAGAGAGATTTCTGAAGGTTTCATTGTTGAACTGCGGTAGTTGGAAGAAGACCCATTGTAAGGTTGCATATTGCCAAAATTAGCATGCTCAGGTGTCTGGGGATACCCAAAAGGAAATTCAGAGTTAGGCCCTTCCAAGGGTTGACCATACATCTGTTGAGAGGAATCCGAATAAAACTGGTGGAGAGGAGGCCTATCTACAGGCCAAGAGGAGGATTGGTGGATGTTTGAAGGATAGTTATAAGGTGCCTTAGGAGGCATTTCTTCAAGATGATGATGTGTCCATGAATGTTGGTTTTGAGGATTAACTTCACTAAGAGTTGGGAGCGATTGAGATTGTTGGGTTGATTCCCCCATGACTCGAGGAAGGTTAGGAGCAGGTTGATAAAATTGAGGAGGTACTGGAGGTGGAGGCTGTGATTGCTGAGTAGAAGACGTGCTGTATTGCTGATAAGTGGTTTCTAAAGCTTTTCCGGCAGGAAAATAGTAGGGCTCGGGCTGTGGACAGGAAGGAATTGGGTTCTGTAGAGTTTGATAATGAAATGATGCTGCAACAGGTGCTGCAGCCAGCGTTGTATTTTGAGAATGTAGGGTGGAAGGAGCATCGGGATGGAGAGTAGGAAGTGCTAGAGAAAAAACACCAGAAATGGGTGGAGGCTGGGGAGACTGCTCAGAAGGAGGTGATGATGCTTGCAGTGCTGATTTGGATTGACCTGCAGTCCTGCGGTCTCCTCGGTCTCCTGGTTGTGGGTTATTCTTTGGACCCTGAAGCTTGGAAAGCCGAAACTGTGTTTCTGTTATTTCCTGTTTATCCTTAAGAAATTGTACGCCATCTTGAACCTGCATGCAGAGAAAGGTTATATCTTAAAACAAACAAACCAATGCCTACCTACAAAAGTTCCATTAACCTTCCAAACCTAAAGTTTATGGACTCTGTTTTTCCATGAGCTTTTAACCACTACAATTGCTGAGTGAGAAGTTTAGTTTTGTTCAATTACCCATGTCTTCTGACTCCCCACTCGTATCTTTCCAAAATTCCAGGAGTTTAAGGGGGAAAATGTCTCCCATGCATACCCTCCTCCCGAAAAGCATTAGGCACAATATCATCTCATAATTATAATCAAAGATCAGAGAACATAAATGTTTGTCTCACTCCCCAGAGGAGAAAATATTCCGGACAAAACATATTAGAGTACAAGGAATACTAAGGAATAGACTAATTGTGAAATTAAGGCAACGGATTCCACGAAGCTGTGATAAGTCTAATGAAGCATAGTCAAAAGCTAGGATCCCACGAAGTGCTTGAACCTCTTGGGGCCACCTCTAGGGCTATCCCTGCTACTTCACCGGTAGGTGGAGATATGCAGCGTAGTTGTCACAAGAACCCCAACTAGTAGTATAAACTGTCGTCTAAACAGTAATCTACCACTGCTAGTGATTTATCAGCCAACAATTCCTAGTGGCCAACTGTTACAGGGTCAAGGGTGCACCTTGCACCCGTGTCTACGCAGCGAGCGGGGCACGCAACGAGCAAGACATGAGGGGGACATGTCTTGACAAGGAGACTTGGTAATGCCAACTTAGTGGTGGCATTGGTCCCTTAGACAAGCAGTGGCTATGATACAGGTGAAAGCCCAGAAGATTGAGGCATGGATGCTTAATGGCAGTGGTCAGTAGTTACCAAAATATGGTGTGCTGTCAAGTTCTGTCTGGTCCAGCATAAACCCTAGTCAGTTGCAGGTGTCAACTGCAAAATCATGGTGATCATGGGGCATGTCCATGACCCATGTGTTAGCTAGCCACGTTTTTTTAATTGTAGCCTATATAAAGGCAGTGCTAGGGCGTTTTTAGGCAGGGAGGGAGAATTCTGTCTAACTGGCTTTGGTTTCCAGTGTATTTTCTTGGTAAATAACATTGGTTGGGAAGGTTTCCTGTAAATACTATCTCTTAAACTGTATTTCGTTTTTATTCCGCGAATTGGCTGACTTTAGTGCCACCACAGGCCGAACCTCGATAGGAAATTCGACCCTGTGACACCAACTGTGGTCTTCTTTTCACATCTATGACTTTAAGGTCATAACAATAAAAGGTGAAGCTTCCTTTCAGAGAAGTTGAGACAACAAATAAATTCACATGACTAAAGGATAATGAATTATAAATGTAAAAGCGAAAGAGAAACCTCTCTCAGAATATTTTCTAGCTGTCTCAGCTTTCCATCTGTTCTGCCATTGTTGTACTCAGAGGAGATCTGCATATTGTCAACGGCATTCTCAAGCTGGTGTATTTTACTCTCTAGTTGAGTGAGTCTTGCACTAAGACCATCAACCAAATGCAACAGGCGGTCAAAATGCTCTTTCAATGTCTGATCAATCTCAGAAACTAGTGCCATCCGCACTTCCTCGCGACTGACTTTTCCAGTATCAATCTGGTCCGTAGAAATGCAATTCTGAAGTGTAACAGAACCAACTCTTAACAAGTGTAAAAGCATATGATGTTGAAGCGAAGTGCAGCAATTCAAAAATAAAATAACATAAGACTTTGTCTGATCCTTTAATCAATCTCAGACAATAAAGTGCAACAAGTATTGTACAGTTGGGTACTGTTCTCTAATCAAGCTCGGAAGTTAATCCCATCCCAACTTTCAGGCAGGTGAACCTTACACATCAACATAGTAAATAGAACTGCAATACAGCATGTGTTTTGACACAACATTTAAAAAGTGCTCGAGTTTCTATACAAAATTCACAACAACCCCTATGAATAACAAGCAATACCGAGGAAAAAGAGAATCTTAAGTTTTCTGATGCAGGCAAAGCCTCAACTCCAACAGGTAACTTTTCTTGGAACCCACAAGTTCTAAGTGATTCCATCAAGCCTTATCATCATATGGTCAAAGTTAGGATCTTGAAGCTATGGTATTCTCTTGTAACTAAAATTAGCAGCCAGGTATTTCATGAGTTTTGATCCATGTAACAGGCACAAGCAAGCAGCAGAGCTGAACAAGGTAAGGCGAGGCTGTCATATCAAACAGCATTTGCAGAGTTGGACTTGACAAACAATCCGTAAATCGTCTAATAAGAGACACAAAACTGATCATTGATGCCCAGTTTTCCGGTGAGCATATGCAACGTTCAAAGAATAGGTATCATCAATCTTCTATGTGAATGAATATCCTAGCATTGTCTTTTGTCCACGACACAAAACTCATAGATCCTGAAGAGGCATAAAGCTACCCAAAGAGAAACATCCGAAATACAATTCATGGCTACACAAGATGGCATCAGCTCAACTCAAGAATCTTAAATCCAAATATTTGAGGCCAGGTGCATAAATCTTTTCCACCATTAGTCTACCTTAGACCATGTCTTTTGCTATGTACCCAGTTTGACTATATTACTACTTTCAAGAAAGGTTGAATGAAAGAAAGAAGAATAACACAGTACTAGCTCAATACCAAACCTTGACTAGGAATTTGCTTCTCTCCACCGCAGGCCAAACTCAGAACTAATGAGTAGACGCTCATTACAAACCTTATGCTAATAAATCAATTAGTAGTAATACATAAAAAACTCAGACACTGTATGATCACCAGGGCTTGTACATCATAGTATGGCCAACCCTTGAGTGCTACTCCTCGACAGTGGCGACTGCATTAAGGATTGTGTGGCGTCACCATGGAAGCGAAATAAATGACTAATATTATGGTACAACGTTTAATTGGCGAAATTTTAACCCCATTCAGAAAAGAGCATTGAAGCTGCATCATGCAAAGCACTGGATAATTTCCCCACGAACTAACCTCCACCCTCTTTTCTGAAGACTGGAAACATTGAATGGAATCCCCAGCCATGATACAATCAGGCAGAGCTGGATAATTTGACCCATTATAGCATTAGGATTGAGCTTCTCTGCAGTAGGGAAATTCAACTCCACGGCATTCCCAAATCAATATTTGAAGCCTTACATCTTACAGGCCTCATTGAGCAGACCATTTATTGCAAAGATTTGATAGTCAGATTGGAGTAGCTACACTATTGAAACGCTTCTGTTTTTCAGGAAATGGATGATCTGTAATTGGTTGTCTATTTTCTCAGGCCAAATAGATCATGGTCATATGACAATTGATATCCTATAACCCTAATCTTTGTCCAGGATGATCTTTGTGACACACCTTTCAAAATAACTGGCTCAGATCATTGTATAAAACCTGTGGTAAGCCCAGAAATAGATAGTGTAACTTGTTGCTGAATTTTATAGCTGCAGAAAATTCTCAGCCATAGCATAAACATATTGTTGGCGGAGAAGGAAGAAAAACATGTTCAAATTTGGTAACAGATTAATTGGTGTTTTGTTGTTTATTTTGTAGAGATTTGGAGTATATCTTGCTGATTAAGTTTTGAGATTGTTTCCTTTAAACTGTATTCATACTGAGGTGCTCTCTTATGGCAACCTATGAATAAGAATTCTCCTCCCTTCTCCCGTGGAGTAAGTCACAACCACTTGCGGGTGGACTACGTAAATACTTCTTCTTTTACGTTTTCTTCATGATATCAAAGCAGGAGAGAAGCAAGGTATTCTACCCCTTACTTTACATTCCTGAAAACCCCTTTTTGGACACCTTTTCATGTAAAACTGCGGATCTTTTTTACTGTAACTCAAAATTGGGCAAGGTCTGTGGTGTTGGATTCATATTGTCCATATCCAGCTTACTACCATTCAGGCTAGTTTCAAATTCGTTTCGGGGCTCAAAATCGACTTTAAAGTCGGTCGTTTCTATTCCCATTCATGGTTGTGGTAAAGTTGCAATTCTTCCTAATTACTCAAGTCTGAGGCTCTTTATATCCCCTCTTTTCCTTTCAAATTGCTTTATGTTGTCAAACTATCCACTGTATTGAATTGTAAGATTTTTTTCCCATCTTCTATGATATTTTAGGATCGAGTCACGGGAAAGAAGATCGGTGATGGCATCTTCTCTCATATAGTTTATACCTCCTCAAGTCTAGTTTTCAAACATTGATTGTCCAGCATTCAAACCTTTGGCACAAGCGATTCAGCATCCTTGCGATCAATATTTGTTGTCGTTTTTTCCTAATACGCCCGATTCTTCTATCAGCTTGAGCAGGGACTCGTGACGTGTAATTGTTACTGCTCCTATCTACTTTTTCTTTTTTGAGAGTTGCCCCTAGTCCATGTGAAATTTGTCAATTTTCTAAATTCACTCAGTCACCTTTTAGTCATTCTTTATCTGTCATAACTCCCATTGGATCTCGTGACAGTTTTAAATATTTTGTCACGTTTATTGATGATCATTTTGTGTCACATAGATTATTTATTGAAGAGAAAAGTGAAGTTGCTTTTGTTTTTCAACCTTTCATACAGTGATTGCCACACAATTTAATGTGCATGCCAAGGTCCTTCGGTCTGATAACGGCAAAAAATTTATTAAATATCTTTTGGCTGACTTCATGAGTAACCAAGGAATTATACACCAAATTAGTTGCGTTGACACTCCATAACAAAATGGAATTACTTAACGTAAAAATCGTCATCTCTTGGAGACCACTTTATCACTCATGTTTTAGATGCATATTCCCAAAGAATATTAGTCCCATGGTGTGCTTACCACTGCCTATCTCATCAATCGACTTCCAAGTCATACCCTTGGGCATAAGTCACCTTTGGAAACTCTTAAGCAACATAAATTTGATCTTTCGCACATTTGCATTTTTTGGTGTTCATGCTACGTTCATATTCATCCATCTCATAGAGATAAACTTAATGCTCGTGCAATTAAGTGTGTTTTTGTTGGTTACTCCTCAACCCAAAAGGATTACAAATGTCTTGGTCCTTACAATCAAAAGATTTTTATCCCTCGTGATGTCTGTTTTGTTGAAAGTACACATTTTTTCCAAAAACCTACCGCTAATTCACTTGACGGGGGTGTTTAGCTGATTTCATTTCTATTCCCATTGTTCAAACAAACCTTGTTGATATTCCACTTCAAGAAGATGTGCCGCCTGAAACTGCACGACTTTTAATCCTATCATGCTTCCACATTTCCCATTCGAAACTATTTGTTATATGCTAATATGACTCCTTCCTACACTACCTTTTTTTATCTCTATTAATGATGAACCCACTCATTTCCACGAAGCTAATAATCAGTCAATTTGGAAAAAGGCTATGAAGGAGGAAATTCTTGCTCTCGATCAAAATAAAACTAGGAAAAATGTTCAGTTTCCAAAAGGAAAAAAAACTTCCAGATGCAAATGGGCGTAGAAATCAAATATCATAGTCATGGGAGCATTGATAGACATAAAACAAGACTAATCGCCAAGGGATTCACTCAAAGTAGATACGAAGAAACATTTTCTCCGGTTGATAAAATGAATATATTTCATGTTCTTTTGTCTACGGTTGTTAATTACAATTGGCAGTTGTTCCAAATAGATGTGAAAAATGCATTTTTTACATGGAGACTTAGAAGAGTAAGTGTGCATGTCAATCCCTCCTGAGCATCCTCGAGAAGATCAAAAACATTTGGTTTGCAACTTAATTAAAGCTCTTTATGAAATGAAACAATCACCAAGAATGTGGTATGCAAAGCGTAGTGTGGTTCTTATGAACAATGGTCTTTAAAGAAGCTTAGTCGATTCATCTTTGTTTATGAAACATGCTTCCACTAGAACAACAGTTGTTTTGGTGCATGTTGATGACGTAGTTATCAAGGGAGATGATATGAGTGAAATAGGTGAAGTAAAGGCCTTTTTGCATGATAAGTTCTCTATCAAAGACTTAGGCATCTTGAAGTTTTTTGGAGATAGAAATTGCTCACTCTTATTTTTTAACCAAGGAAAGTACATCTTATATTTGTTGAAACAGGCTAGAAAATTGGATGTCAAACTATTGAAACCCACATTGATAGTTACGGGAAACTCTGGAATGAGGGTAAACTCTTGACTGATATTGGTAAACATCATAGACTTGTTGGTAAGTTGATTTAATTAACTATTATTTGCCCCGATATCACTTATGTAGTAAGCCTTGTAAGTCAATTCATGCATGCTCCACGTGTAGATTTCCCCCCATATGAAGGAGAAGACTTTGGAGGAGGAGGATCCAATCTTTTCCAAGGCTGAAGATTTGAACTGCTAGCAGCCTTAGTTAACCACGAAGACGGTTTGTGATTTGGTAAAATCATGGAAGATCACGTGTGCTTCTCTCATTTACTGATCTTGGCTTCTTCCTCCTCCTCCTTGCCTATAAATATGCACGTACAGTGAGCGAGAGAAAGGGAGTTGAGGTTTCAGTGTGCCTCCTCCTTTCAGAGTTTTAGTAACTTTGTGTATGTTTCAAATAAGATAAAAAAATTCTCAATTCTTGTTCTATTGTGCGTGGATGAGATTCCCTGATTCCTAACACCACAGACGAATAATTTGAATGTAGTGAATAGAATTCTTCACTAGTTGAAAATTTTCCTGGTCGTGGCATATGGATGCAAGGAAATGGGCACACATATTCTTGGATATATTATGGCGGATTGGCCAAGTAGTCCAATTGATCGACGGTCTACCACTAGTTATTGCAGTTTTGTTGGAGGGAACCTAGTTACTTGGATAAGTAAACAACAAAATGTTGTAGCTTGTTCAAGTGTAGAAGGTCGAATATAGGGCCACGGCCTCTACAACTAGTGAGACAATTTGGCTTCAAGCTCTCTTACACAATTTGGGTTTTGAATGTCCTCAAAACATTGAGTTGTTATGTGACAATCAAGTAGCGATCCAAATTGCATCTAATCCTATGTTTCGTAAAAAAACAAAGCACGTTGAAGTTGACTACCATTTTATAAGGGAAAATGTACAAGCTAATAAATGTTTGTAGCACCAATCAGTTGGCCGACATATTTACCAAAAGCTTGCCAACAATGAGATTTCATGAGATCTTGTCCAGGTTGGGCTCGATCGATATCTGCACCAACTTGAGGGATAGTGTTGGCACAGAAGGAAGAGAAATTTGTTGATATTTGGCAACAGGTTGATTAGTGATTTTTGTTGCTTATTCTGTGGAGATTTGGTACATATCTTGCTGCTTAAGTTTTGGGATTGTTTCTCTTAATAGTCTCCAGTAAACTGTATTTATATTGCGAGAGTGCTCTCTTACACCACTAACTATGAATCAGAATTCTACTCCCTTCTCACATGGAGTAAGTCAACAACCTGTGGCCACAAAAATACTTCTTCTTTTATGGTTTCTTCGCATATACTTTTGATTTCTTCACATTATTAATGAGAATTTCTAATTTAGCTTGTTGAATTAATTTATTTGATAGTGTACGACTGTACGAGTTATTTTAAACTATAGCTGGGTTTTAAGTTTTGTTGACCCTTGTAAATTTTGGAGTCGCCACAGCTCCTTGGACATATGCCCAAAAATCATGGACGTGAATGTCCCTAAATTCTTCGAAAGAAACACCAGCTTATATATAAAGTATTACAACTTCAATACAACAACCCAAAAAAGCAAGAGAAGAAAAAATTACAAATATTGCATCCCTGATCACGTCAATCTCGCAGCCAAATCAAAGTGTTTAAACAAAAAAAACTCAATTTCGCGTTTGTGCGTCAATCGTCCATACAATTATAATATGTGTGTGTTTATATGTTAGAGAGAGAGGGAGAGAGAGAGAGAGAGAGAGAGAGGCGTACTCTGAGAATGGAAGGGGGAGAGTGTGAAGCTCCAAGTGGTCGATTAGGATCGAAAGCATAGTTTCGACCAACGGTGAAATCGTCGTCACTATCTTCGTCGGGGATAAAGAAAGTGAAAGAATCTTTGCCCTTGGATGAAGAAAGTTCCATAATTTGCTTGTCCATGAACTCAAATGTCTTCATTGATCGAAATCGAAGCAAATCAAACCATCTAATCCACAACTAAACATTTACAGTTGAGGATTGTCGTCGATACAAACAAATACCCGCAATCATATATACACAGAGGGAGTTCAAATGGATGATTTCGGTTTGGGTGGGGGAGGAAGAGGAAGTAGAGGAGGAGTGATTTGAAGGTAGACTGGCAGTTGTAGAATCTATTTTGTGGCAACCTAAACGACACGTGTGACGTACTAATGGATTTTGTATTGGTAGAAACTAGAAATATTTAACAGCAATATTAATCACAGAGATATTCGAATATCATTTTTTTAATAAATCTATTTGAATTCCAATACAAATTTAGATATAACTTATTCGAAAATATCTAATGCACGTAAAATTCACATAATATACGTACAACTCATGCACATGAACAGCTCTTTATGTTATATATTTGTATTAAAACATGTCTTGCGTTCAAAACATTTTTCTTCGAAAAAATTGAATACATAAAAAAACTCTTTTAAGTATTTCCCCTTAGGTGTAACAAGTAACACTACCGTAGGAATTAAAGAGCTTTCTCAAGGAATTTGAGACAGTTATTTGGGAAATATAAATATTTATCATACTTTATGAAATCTTTTTTGAAGAACATAGATAACAAAAGCTAAAGTGTAGAGAAATGGTTTTCGTGCTTCAACCTTCTAACACTCCTTTTTTGCCCTTTTTAAGGCTCTCACAAGAAGGGTATGAAGTGTTAACACTGAAGTGTCACTTTCCATAAATACAATTTAGATGCTCAAATAAAACATTAATAATTACCTAAACATCCTATTCTGAAGTAAAAATTACTTTGAGGCTTCAGATGATGTCTTTTTTAGGGCTTAACTTATCCTATACTATGCATAACAGATTCTCATTCTACCAATAGCATAACCATAATAACTTCAATATTGACGGATTCTTTGAAAAAAAAAAAAAAATGCGGCATGAATCACCCTCCTACTATCAGTATAGAAACTCTTGCCTAATGTTTACACTCAAAATTTATCCTTCAGTAAGGGAAAGTCATGTGGTGATAATTGTGGGAATGCCCACACATTATTAAGTCAATATTGTGATGTACAACATAACAAAATTCCAAAAATGCAATGCAATTCATGACCCAAGTGACAGATAGCAAAAGAAAAAAAGGAGTCTTGTAAAAAAAAATTGCATGTGCTATGAGCAACAATTATGATCTAGTCATAGATCAAATGTGAGAAAATCAAAGTATTCGAAATGAAGAAAGCGAGAAAAGGCAATGCAGTTATTAAGAGCAATTGCAACTATTGCCTATAAATAATAGAAAACATCAAAGAAGATGGCCTTCGGACAAAAACACCCATACATGCCTAATTTTCATTGTGTTGCTTAGTTTATCTAAGTAGAAGTA
>JABCMJ010004766.1:0-24875 GCA_014822125.1 Arbutus unedo | reverse complement strand
AGAAGAAACGACCATTTACAAAGATTGTTGAATTTTTTCAGGTTCGGTCGCCAACTTGGATTTCAAGCCGATCGTCAATTCAGACAACTAGATCCACGACTGGATAGACTTCCAAATGGAGATTTTGACTGGAATTAAATTAGTTTTTGATATATTTATTTTAACCAATATTGTTAATAATTATAGTTTATATCCCTGTTAATATTAATGTTAATTTAAGAATTTATTGTTATTATTATTGTTGTTATTGTAGTTAAACTCTCCATAAATTTATTAAAGAATTTAACTATTATTATCAAGCATCATTTAAATTCGTATTATTAATGTACTTATCTTGTGATATATATTATTAAATAAATTGTTTATGATTTGTTAACCTATATCTATTTATTACATATCAACCTTATTTAATTACATTTTCAATTATTCAAATGTTCTTGTCTTGAAATTATAATCTTTATATGATAGATGTTTAGTTGAACCATATTATGAATTATCCTCTAATTATTTAGACGATGTTTGGATGTTGATATTCAGGGTATTCCATGGATACCCAAACATAAACATACTAATAATGACATATGATTAGTTGTTGTGGATATATTCTCTGTGGGGATATTTATGCGTGTATTGTAACTGTAATGCGACTTGAGCCGAGTTTTAATTTAAATCAGAGGTGTGATGGACCCAAGTTATGTATTACCCAAGAGTGGCATTTAGCCGTGTCATGTGTTTAGTCAAGTTATGCTTGAGCCAATATTGTATCTAGTCCTATCTTGCCTTTTTTAGTCTAATGGTCTCCTTCTCAAAATTTTGACACTTATATTGTTCCGGCACGGTAATAAATGATATAATACTAGGAGAAATATATTGATTGGAAACATGATGTATAGGAACAAGACAATTGGGGACATAGCAGTTGGGAAGCACAGTTAGTTAAACGATTGGGATTGTTATCGTTCGGGAATACCATACTTGAATTATTGATTTAGAAATATAGATTTGAATCATATGATGAGATCATTCTTGGAACCGTTGATGAAATTATATGACGTTATCATAATTTAGAATATATTGATTTAAGTCGAGGACTTATCAAATATTCGAAATTAATATACACTGTGATAACTATTCGAATGATTTCAATTACGCTATTTCAGTTTAACTTGTACTTATTGCTTTCGCACTTATCTTATCGCATGATGTCATTAACCTTAATTATTTCTTACTCCTGTACATTACATATCATGTTATTATGCTAAAACATTTAAAAGGGAACTTAAGGGTATGGTAACTTTCTAAGTGTCAAAATTCATGGTGCAACTTTTTTCTACATCTGGCGTTTCATGCCAAGTATTGATGACAACGGAGCAGGACCAGACTATCCACCTCACGACAACACTTTTTTGAAGAAGACATGTTGGAATCATGATTTACTTAAACCACACTTAGACTACTCTGACTTGTTATAAAGTCTTTTTGATGTATAAATCTTTTATTGAACATATTTCAATTATCGTTTGTATCAAACTCTTATTTTAATGAAATATTGACATTTGATTACTTTACTCTTTTAAATTAATGTGTCTGAAATTCAGGGTGTTACACGCAAGCAACCCATTATACAGGTTCAGTCATTTTGTGAACCTCAAATATTCACACCAATATCAAACACACTTTTCCAAAATATAGAACTGCGGATTGACTTAATTCTAGTCCAGATTTATTCTCGACTCAGATATGTAGGCAACTTGATTTAATGGGTAAAGTCATAAAATTCGTGAATTTATATATTCACCAACATCAAAATATAATCACGAACTACGTTTGACTTAATTCTCAAATAAGGGGTACGTAGGCAGCTTAGATAAATAATCTAGGTCTAGTCCATAAAATAGATAAACTTTATTTTGTTTGTTTATTCTCATTTTATTATTTGGTTCTCGAAATTAAAATTATTGTAGCTGAAATCAAAGGGTTTTCTTTTATAAAAAGATGTAATTAAGAAATGTATTATATTTCAAATGGGTCTAACCTACATAATAAAAACTTGCATAAATTATATTTATGTAAATGACATTATGCTAAGGGAAAATAAAATTTTTGCCTAACAAACCATCTTCACGATTTCTTTACCATGCGTTTTGATTTTTCAGAATTCATACAGAGCGGTTATTGATTTCCCAGTCGAATCTCTTACTACCCATTTCAGATTTTGTTTATGTTCAATAAAATGTGTGAGAGACATGTATCTATTGAGGTCTTATCCAAGTCAATAGTTTTAGTTCACCATGTAATTAGTTTTTTGAGTTATCATTTTACTGCGTTTTTTGTTCCATTGAAGTTGGTAACATGCATGTCATCTGGGTCTTTAAAAGATGCCTTTAAAGTTTTTGCTAAAATGGAGGTTTAAGATAGCAAAGATGGTTTGAGCAGTAAATTGATTCTTATCGAATATTTCAAAATCAAACTTTATTGGTTACACCCCAAATTAGAAATATTTTTTGAGTATTGCCAAAAATTTGAAATACCATCGTTTTAAGTAATCTCCTTCTTATTAGTGGAAAGTGAGAGAACTGAAATGGTATAATGGTGAATGAATAATGAAAGATCTCTCTGTCATTATTATTAAAGATTTAAAAACTTTTCTTCAACTATTGTCATATCTCTTTATATTGTCATTATCTGACACTTTAGTTCTATTTTTCTTTTCTTTGTTATACAATTTGGAGAATTAATAGTTGTAATATATTGGTACCCTTCGAAGCCCTCTATTCCACAACTCATTGTTGGAACGAATCAAATTACCTTAGAATACTTTCCTGAAAATAAATACTATCATTTTTATTAAAGAACCTGCATTTCGAATAATGCTGCTATTTATTTGATCAGAAATGCCTTATAGTGGTCAAGGTATGATCAGATGAGCAACACTGTGATCAAATTATGATTTTTTAAAATCTTTCCGGGTACTGTTCAGTTATTGTTTGGTCTAATTGTATGTGTGTAATGGACCTATATTTTTGAATTTCAAAAAATTTCTCAACTGTTGTCCTATATTAATTATATTCGTTGGTATCTGACTTGGTTGTATTTCTCTTTTGTTTGTAAAAAAAGTGGAGAATTAATAGTTGCAGTATGTGGTACCTTTGGAAGTACCTTCGCTCTTCATTCCACTACTCATTGTTGGAATCGAATTACTTTAGAATACTTTTATAGAAAGTTGCATATAACAATTAATGGTGTGATTGCATTTTCTAAGTTTCTTTTAATTCCGAGACATTAGTTCTATATGTGGATAATTTGATATTAAAGTGAAGCACAGATGGTTATGTACAGAAGATAAGAACAGTTGAACATCTAGGTTGTCAGCCACTTTACTTTTCAAATTGTTCATTGGAAGGCCTTCGTCTTTTTGCTTTCTATCCCACCATGCACATCAACTCATCTTCCTCCTATACTATAAACATGATACCGATATGAAATATAGATACGAAAAGGATACGACGATGGTGTCTGTGGCAAATTTGGATAGATGCATCAAATGGGATTTTTTTTACTTGAAATCTACATTTCCAGAAGAAGTTGGTTTTCAAATGTATCCCTTGGTTCTTAACAAATTGGCACACTAGTGTTTGTTTATAGTATTTGACGTCAACTCCTCCTCCAATTCTTCTCACCCTACTGCCTTTGTAACTACCGTGGAGATAGCAACACCTATTTCTCCGCTGTATATCAAGATGATCTATAGCATTATAGATGGAGACAAAGGAAGTTTTTCTTTACGTAGTTTCACCAGCTTCAATAACATATTGATACCCAGGCTAGTAGATGCACACCAATATGACTAGTTGGAATTACGACCCAAAGGGGCCCTATATGTTACATTTGACTTGCTACCTAATGGCTAAGGTACTGTGCCAAAAATGGTAAGATTTGACTGAGGTTCTGCATGTACATTTTGTCAAAAGTTCCGTTGCATATATTCACACGTCATTGAATTAAAAAGCTTCATTTCAGTACTACTTGATTAATCTTGTTCAAGTTGTTCTAATTGCACATCATGAAATGTTGAATAGTTCATACATGAACTCTTATGCTTGATAACAGAGAAACTAAAAGCATGTCTATATATGAAATGTTTGTTAGGAATTTTCAAAATAAATAAGTTTATATTTTGGGTATTTTTTATAAAATCTTTATTGTTCCTAGAATGATTGCATTTGATGTTGGAGTAATCCCACATTGAAAACTTAGAAGACATGAGACCTTGTCAAATGGGGGTGAGGTGTGAGATTTTATAGGTTGTAATTAAATATGGTAATTGTAAATCTAATTTAAAAATTTTAAATTAAGGGATGTGTTTAATTGTTAAAAACATGAATACCTGAAAAATTACTACTATAAAAAAATGTAGTGTTGCACTAAATTTTTTGACTTTTGACTTTTGACTTTTGATTTTTATTAATCAGATAGTTGTGACTATTCAAATGTAATTAATTCTACATTAAGAGTTGTGTCTTTTATTAATTAAAAAGTTATAACTTTTTCATTGTAACTATAAGTGATACCTTTGAACCATCTATAAATATAAATTTTTTCCAACACAATTAAACTCACTTCAATTTTTGCCCACTCTCTCAAAAAATCAAAAAGTTCTTATATTCTGAAAACATTTAATTCAAGTATTGTTATTCTGTAGAAATAATAGTTGATGATTTTTTGATTTTTTTTTATTTTTACTATGTAGATATTATGCCCGTCTCCATTTGTACAAACATAGACAGAAAGAATACAAGTTCATCTTTGTTGTATCTTGAAGTGCACATCATCTGGTGGGTGCAAATACTGTCTTTAGAAAATGACCCCGTGATGCTCCTCCAAATTTTGTTGTTTCAGTGTACTTACAGTAGACTTCATCGCGACATTCACATTTTGTAGACATTTTTTATAACAATGTCTAGACAATTGCAATTGTCAAAGATGGTAACTTTAACAAGACATTTGCAGGACATTTTTTTTACCTAGCTTGAATTGAATTGTACAGCTTGAATTGAATTGTACAGTTCAGAGGGCTTTTTAGTTCAACTCAATCAACTATAAAAGATGTTCAAAAAGGGACAAGTAGTCTTATGAGGAAACTATTTAGGATAGGATGGAATGCTTCGTATTTTTAATATTTTGAGTAGTCAATCAACCCAGTTGGTTTTGTTTTTTGGTTGATTTTTGTTTTACTTTTGTTTTATGAGTCTTTCAAACATGAAGATCATCCCCTATAATGTGCAGTGTTTGTGACAAGCATGTAATGGATCGTGCCTCTATAACAATCCAATCCTTCTTCCGATTACAAAACTTAACAGCTCAAACGCTATGAAAACAAATTATTGGTTGCCGAATCATTACCGAAAATGAGAAGGTCCTTAATGTGAATAAGTAAACAATAAACCAAGACGCGCAGCTACTTTCCCTTGTTTCCCTTGATGTACTTCTCTGTTTGTGTGCTAAATTTCTTCTCCGTGTCTGGAGAAAATTTGTATGCCTACATATTACACCGTGCCGGGAAGCTTAGACTGCAACTGCTTCACCAACTGGACTAGAAATGTTAGCTTTAACCTGGCATCATCAGAAGCAACCGTAAATGACAATACATTAATTACCATAGCAGGTATCTCATTTTCTCGCTCGTCCAAAGCTTGCAAAAAAAGAAATGGAGACAATGTGGCGTCGTTAAATGTTATTGCCGGGCTGAAATTGGTGGGTATTTACACGACAAATTAACAAACAATCAACTAATTTTCACAATAACAAATTAGTAATCAAAACACGAAAATAATGGAGCTCAAAAAAAGGATAAAATCAATTAGTACTGTAAATAAGAGAGATTAAGTAGCCTGTGAGATACAACCATAAAATCTCAGTGTCTCCACGAGACATGATTGGAGGAAGCAGGGGATACCAAGCATGAATTGGATTGCCCAAAAAAATAGTAAGAAGATAATGAAAAAATAGGAAGAAGATAATGAAAAGTCATGTCACTTCTTTTGTCAAGCAATAGTTCACGTCAGTTTTCATTCAAAACAAAATGACACATCTTTTAGTTTAAATTTAAAGCTTCAAGTTCCCAACGAAAAGAGCCAAATGGGTGTCTAATGTACCCGTGAAAAATGATTGGGAATCTCACTTCGGGACCTAAGTAGGCTTTGCCCCTTACCTGCAATTAGTACATGCACAAATGTAAGGGGTTTATAAGCATTTGGCTCTTTCTTGGGGGGTAAATATAAGCATCTGGCTCTTACCTAGGCTATGTTTGATCTTGATACTAAATCACTTGTGCATAATCATCTACAGAAACAAAACCGATATATTCTTGAGTTAAGTATTTATTTTCTTCTAATATTACTAACAAAACAATCCAGTTTAGTCGCCACTGATGGGAGTTTGGGATAGAGAATGGATACAGACTTAACCTTGGGCACTGTTAGCACAAAGTGGCTTAGCTTCCCTCCAGTTTGAATCCACAACCTTTGGTATCACTTCTTTCCTGTCTTTACTTCAACAAATCCAACTTCCAGACACAGCCAAAGATTTCCAAACTAGAGATTGACAGAGCTGAATTACGTTTAAGCATCCGTTGAATTTCTCTAGTTGGCCAACTAAGATGAGCTTATCATATAGATGTTTATGTCAAATGCTAACCAATCAATCTACAAACAATTAATACTTTGGGCTTAATCATTCTGACCATGTTGCCGATGAGAAAATTAGACTGCATAGCATATAATCCACCCAGACTCTTAATACACTATTGCACCTGTATGTCCTCTGTCATAGAATGGAATGAACAGCTTACCTTGGCTGATTTAAAGAGTTCATCAAGTACTTCAGACAATGTCGGGTGTGCATGAACAGCATATTTTATGTCCTGCAGGACAAAGATATGCAAGTTGACATGGAATGCACACGAACTGATTCCAAAATATTTCTTCGAGGATAAGCTAGTAGCAAAACTAAGAAAACACGGAAAGGTAATATGCTTAATATAAATGTAAGAATATACAAGATAGGAAGTAGAAAAGCAAAGCCAATTGGTGGTCCCAAGACTCTCAACAGACCCATCCAACGATTGTCTTAAAAGCATTTCTCATTATTCGACTCTCAGAGGTGAACTGATTAATTGATCTTATAGTAAAGCACCTAGAGGCTTACATTTCTTCAATTAGTGGCAAACATCAGTTACGTTTGTTACTATTAGGAGTATCAATAAACGTGATATGCATGTGCCAATATCTGATGATCAGTACACTCAGAGCAGAGGAAACATTTTTATCCCACTTTGCTTTACCGTAGTACGTATGCAACAGAGTTGATAAGGTATCTTGCTATGTTCAAATTGGCCAAAGCCATTTCTTTTGTTGATGATAAACAGAAGGATCAAACATCAACACTCCTGGGAGGTCACCTATCGGTATCGGACACGCGGGGATACACCACATATAAATTTTAATACTTTTCAAGATGGGTAGCGATGGAGACACAGTGGGGACACTCATGGAGACACGACATGGTGGCTTTTGTAAGTTTTAATAGGTTTTTTGGGGGTAGATATTCATAATTTAAAAAGTATTGGTCCAAAATTTATATATAATTTCTTTTTTGTGTACATATATAGACATACACTATTGGTTCGATAACGCATTCGGTAGAAGCTCAAACAAAGATATTTAGTGGCTGCAATGTTGGAATGCATAACTCTGGAAAAAATTAATTTAAAAAAACACCATGTCTGTGTCCCCATATTTTTAGAATTGTCATGTCCCTGTCTATGTTCCTGTCCGTATTGGTGTCTGTGGTATCCCTAACCATAGGATTCCTAAAATTAGATAAAAAGTCCTGGGGTAAGTTCTTCCGAGCAACAGCGATTACCACATGGAACTTAAATACCGTATGTGTGTGTAGTTATTGATTTGTAAATTAAGAAGTTACAAGACTTCAGAATATGTTAAGATTTTCACACACAACCTCCTACCATGTGTTCAAGACATGCAAGTTCAAAGGCAAAGTAGCACCTGTATCCGGTTTCCCATAGCAATTGCATTGGATGCTTCATGTATGAGGTCTGCAGCATGCAATCCAAAAATATGAACTCCAAGAATTTCTCCAGTGTCAGGTCTGTAGATCAACTGAACAAACAAAACAATGGTAACGAGAAAACTTGTAACACTTCCAAAGAAAATAACAGAAAATGAGATCATTTAACATGCCACACCACACATCCAAGGATAAAGGACCAATGTTTGTCACCTTAGCAAGTCCTTCTCCTTCATTTTCCGCAAGAGCTTTGGTGTTAGCCTTGAAACTAGTCTTGGCAACACTGACTTCAAATCCTTCCTTTTCAGCCTTTTCTCTTGCTTGAGGCTGCAAAAACCAAAACTAGAAGCTTTAAGAGCTACTGTATTACGATTTTCAGGAACATGTGGAGACAAGCTTTTACATGTGCGACCATGCTAGAAAGATTAGGACTACTTCAAAATTGTTTCGCAAACTCTAGCAAGAAACATTGCTGATGCAGACTGAAAAATTACATGGAGATACAATTCTTATTATCATAAAAGAGGCAAAAGATGAACATACAATGTCTTGTATTTTGTTTAGCTCCTTGTATAGAAGAGAGAATGGAAGGTAATTAGAGGGAAAGGGAGCTGTTTTTTGTTCCTCCAGGATAATATTAGTTTCCTCCCAAAATCAGGAGGCAATGGGAGTACCGGATTTAGCAAACTTCTTATTTCTGGGCTAGGGAAGGTAAACAATTCTAGAAAGAAAAATTTCCTCTTAGGTACATACATTCTCTAAGGGTTTTTTTTTTAGACTTCGTTTATCAGCATAGAGATGCTGATGACAAATATTCTCTCGAAGAGTTATATCATCTACATTAGCTGATCCAGCTGTAAACACAAGATGCATCTACACACAAAGTAGAAACATAAGGGCTCGATTGGATGCCGCTTTAGTTTTTGGTGTGTTAATTAAGCGGAGTGTGTTAAATAGCCGGGTGTGTTAAATAAGGCAGGGTGGCCCACATTGATGTAATGTTTAAGGAAGGTGTGTTAAATAACCTAGTGATTGGATGAAGGGTGTGTTAGACAAGAAGAATGTATATTAAACTGTCAAAAGACATTTTTACCCCTCGCTATGGATTTAATGTATTACATCAAAAATAATATACACTTATATATAATTTTATATATGTTTATATATTATAAGTATAAGTACATACATACATATATATATGTATATGTTTATATTTTATATGTGTGTGTATATAATATTTATACTTATATTGTGTGTGTGTGTGTGTGTGTGTGTGTATTTGTATTTACACATATATTTTTTTATATTTATACTTAATATATACACACACACACACTACAAGTATATATACTTGGTATAATATATATGTATATATATACTTATAATATATATATATATATATATATATATATATATATATGTTTATATTTTATATGTATATATTTATATTTACACTTATACACACACACACACACAAGTATAATAGAAGTATAATGTATGCGTATATATATACCTATATTATATATTATATTATACATATAACATACATATAATATTATCAATAATATATATATATATATATATATACGTATATTATATATTATAAAGATAAGTGCGTATATATAAGGGGTGGGCATTTTGATAATTTGTTAAGGCTAAGGCATTGCCTTAGTTAGCCTTAGGGGGGGGGGGGGGGGTTAATTAAGAATTTTCCAAGGACCTTAATTAGCTCGTGGGCTAATTAACACACCTTAATGTTTTTTTGCCAATGAATGGGTTAGAGGTTGGCCCAGCCTTAGTTAAGGCTTGTGTTAACTAAGGCACCATCCAATCAGGGCTTAAAGAGATTAACATACACTGTGTTTCTTATTCCCTTGACTTTTTAAAGAATGAGTTCCTTAGGACATAAATGTAAAACTCGTGTGGAATGATACACATGCAGAAGAAAAAAAAACTGTGAAGTCACAACTTACCTCTGTTAATCCAACCATACTAATTTCAGGATGAGTAAAGCATGCGGCCGGGATACTCAAATGATTAAGCACATGATCCTTCCCAGAAACTTGCTCAACAACTGGAGTGTAACAAAGCAATGCCAGGAGTCAAACCATAAACTCTAATTGCAATCATGCATGAATACATTATGGTCAATGAAGTAGAATACAAAGTTTTTACCAGAGATTCCTTGTGCACTTGCAGCATGAGCTAGCATCATTTTCCCATTAGCATCACCAATGCAATATAAGTGAGGAACCTACTTATAAAAGGCACATGTCATTGAAGTGCAAACGTAACCAAACACCAGAACGAATGAAGGGAAATTCATGACTGACCAACTTTCCGTTCGCATCAATTACGCGCATGCGCTCATCAACAGGAACAAATCCGCGTTGAGTTTCTACATCAATCTGCCAATGGACCAAGTATTGGATTACACAAATTACCTCTTGGAAAGTGATACAGCAATTGGTAGTTAAGACATTTTAGTGTCCAAATCCACTTACATTTTCCAAACCAAGTCCCTTCGTATGCGGAGCCCTTCCAGTCGCAATAAGAGCAGCATCGACCTGCAGCACATAGCATAGTTCTTAGTTATGCTAGAATGGCAACATCTTAAGATGATTATGAAAAACAATTCAAGGACATGCATGACTGAAGAATTCACAAAATGCAAGAGCAATTAGATCCCGAACTTCAATGCCAATAAACTGACAATGAACAATACCAGAATTCACAAAATGCAAGAGCAATTTCAAATAAATAACGAGCAAATACTTGAGCAGTGGTGAGCGAATTTACTGAAATTAATTGTAAACAAAATCTCAAAGCTCAAGCATGCATTTCTTGCTTGCAGCACCAAACTTCAATTAAAGGTAAGTTAAACAGTGCTCAATCATTAATTATTAGGGCGGAAGCAACAAAAAAACACATACGAAGTTCACGACGTGGTTTGGAACAGCATTAGACTTAGACCACACAATACAGCATGGTTCAGTTTGTAATATAATCTCTGCCCATTTACCTCAAAAAAAAAAAAAGGAAGAAAAAGGAAGAATACGTTTGATAGCAAAAAAACTACTGGATTTTGGTATTTGCCTATACAAAATGCTTGCAACTTACCTCCAGAGTATTTTTTAGTTCCTTTGTCTTGGCATCAACAAGCTCAATTGTTACAGGCTTTCCATCTTTTGCAGGTGTAATCTGTTAACAATATGTATCAAAAAAGAAGGAAAAAGGAAAACCAAGTAAGACCAAAAAACAAGAGGAAAAAATGAAATATATCCTGTGGGATCTTTGCCATGCAAAATCAAAACAGGGTAAGGGGAGATTGAGCCACAAAGCACCTTGCTTGCAAATACACCAGTGTGATAATCAATATTTCGAGGATTTATGAGAACCCGCTGAGCCAATTTCCCAATCTCGGGATCAAAGCCCGGCATAAGCTGATCTAGAGCTTCAACAAAGGTGACCTGCAAATACTGTGGTAGTTAGACGGGTGACTTGGGTACATCTTGCATCATTTAAATGGTCAAAGAGAAAGAAAGACATAAATTTTGTAAGGATTAGATATCCAGGACTAACAACCACTAGTCCTCAAAATCCTAGGATGAATAGTCGTACAATCAAACATGACCAGAGATAATACTTATGGTTATGGACTGTGTTACAAAACCGAAGATGGCAATCCAAGTGGTTGCTGTCCTCTGGATGGAATGTCAAACGAAGGGGAAATGTTAAGAATAAAGACATGTTTTGGGAATATTGCGGAATGATACGATTCTCATTAACTTAACGATAATTACATCTAAAGGAAAAATAATTATACAAACTTTACAATCTAACAGGAAAGGACTGAAAGCTAATCTCCTACTTAGAATTTACATGATATCAGCGTGTATTTACAAAAGCTAATCTCCTGCTCAAACCAATCTGTAATATTTATTCATACTTTAACACATATTACACCTGAAAGCTACAATCTTAGATCATTAAATACTTCATCCACTATATAGAAGCTACCAACCTTGGAATCTTCTATCTGCCCTCGCTTGCTGCTCCCACCCCTACCCCCACTCTGTGCAACTAAGAAAAACTTTTGGGTGGAAGGTGGGGGAATCAAGTAAAAGACATCTCCTATGCTTGTAGCGGGGAAAGGAATATGGACCTAAACCGAAAAACCTCGGATATGGAAAATTACATTTCAACATAATTAGTCATCCAACAATTTTCTGCTTAAGCTTGGAGCTAAAGATCCTTGAAAAAGGGAAGTCTTCTGCAAAAGATTGCAAAAGATGTCCCTTGCTGCAAAAGGTTTTACTTTACTCCAGTTTAGTCTTTTTCAAACTCACTAGATTGAAATACTCTGTTCACCTCTCAATGCAAGCAACGGAGAATGACAAGAATAAAAGTCCAAATACGATATCATCAAGTAGCAGATATAAACAATGACTCAAACTGGCATTGCAGTAATCAAGGCCAAAAGGAGAATGGACTATCATGATTTAGAAACAAAGCGACCATGGCATAGTTGTTGAACAAATAACGTGAACCCAGATAGGGGCAGGTGGTGAAACATGACTATATAGAAAAGCTAAAGTGGACCACACAGTCTTGGGCCTGCCATTTCTGCTTACACAGGAGCTATGGCACTGAGTACAAAGTCATCTATCCCACCTTAGTTAAATGCTTCCAAGAGTAGTGCAAGGTACTGGAGGGAGGTGGGCTGAGTGCTAATGGAAAGCTTCTGAGGAATAAATTGGGAAAACACCTAGATTCTACAGTAATAGCTGGCAAAGTTAGCCAACTTTTTCACTACTATTACTATTGTTGACCTTCATAGGACTACATCCTCCAGTTATCAGAAGTTACTTCAGAGATGCTACAGTTTTCCTAATTTTAAGTGAAATTAGCTTCACACGAAGTTCATCTGAAAATATAAACCATGCCTACCTCGCTTCCAAGCGCTGTATACACATCGCTGAATTCAAGACCAATATAACCACTTCCTACAATAGCTATCCATTCAGGAACAAACTCCAATTTGAGTGCATGATCACTAGTTATTACAGTCTTACCTGAAAGCCAATCAGAATTTGGTGATGTCATGAACACGAGGACAACAATATATTTCCGTAATAAAGTAAAATGGAAATGTCATAAGCAGACACCTCAAGTTCTAAGCCATATGGTCATTTTTTTAGACCAAATGCTCTAGTATCAAGTAAAATGCAAACAAAAAATTTCATCCCCATACAAAAATATCATGAATGACAGTCACCAGTTTATATGCCTACATCATCATATATGGCACAATTCTCAGGATTTCTAAGCTCTATCCTGTACAACATCACATAAATTCTAGGCAATGCAGATTCGCAGACCTGCATTAGTTTGTTATCATCTAATACTAAGCCTGCTCAAAAGTGTGCCACAACATCAACTTAGATATTCTAATCTGATAGCCAAAGGATATAAAAATACCACTCTATCCTTGATAGTTGATAGCAATACCACACTTTTCCACAGACGTTTTCAATTCATGGAACCCTTAATGATTAAGAGTTAAGACAGACAAATTGAAGAGAGTGGTACCTCACAAGAGGTATTTGTTTTTTAGTTGGAAAACAGTATTTCCTCTAGAACTGAACTGATAACAGAAGATGGACAAAGAAAGGATAACATACCATCAACTTCAATTCCCTTAGGGACCATGGGTACAGAACCAGTAGCAATGATAACGTCTTTTGCTGTTATTACATTGTCCGTCCCATATTGAACTTTTTGTGGACCCTGAATGTATCCATGAAAGATAAACACCATCAATAATAAAATACTCCTTTTAAGCACTAGTAGTCAAATGATAGCTGCAAACTGAATTAAAGTAGTTCTACTGAACATATAGGATCTTTTCACTTGAGTAAATTGCCAGAAAATCCAACATACCAAAATTGTACCAACGCCAGTCAATATGTCAACACCAAGAGCTTTTAATGAATTGGTCAAGTTACTTCGGATCTTCGAGGCAAGATTAGTTGCATGATCGGCAACCGCCTGTCTGTCATAACCAGCAGCTGCAACCTGTCATTAAGTTTAAGAAAGCAGCACAAATTTAACTAAAGCATCATAAGCTCCACGGTATGTAATCACGTGCCAAACCAAAGCATAAAACTTCAGCTAGGGAAAGTCTAAAGTGATCAGATCGCTGAACATTTATGGACCACATGAGATAATAGATCACAAAACTACTTCAACAAAGAGTACGCATCGGATAGTAAGGATAGATCTTTAGAAACCTCAAGAGTTACTAAAACTGGAAAAACATAAAGACAGATGGATCTTCAGGTTCTCTAAAAGTTGTAAACTGGTTAGACATCTACCAGATTATTGATCTCTATGGAATCTTTGTTCACATAAAATGCTGCAACTGTAGAAAGGAGAGGGTTTAAACAAAAAATACCTATGGATTGATGAAGCAATGAATCCAATAGCTTAGTATCATCTTGATGGTACAATCAATTATGTTACTACATGGTAACAAACCACATTCGAAGAAACATGAATTTTTTCCCAATATGAACACAAATATTAGTTGGGTCTAAGAGGACAATATATCTTGAACATGCATTCAGTAACCCGTGTGAGGATTACCATTGTTTCAAAGCAATTGTGTTGTGTTCTTTGTTGTGAAAGAAAGCAGAAAAGACATGAATATTACAGTTTCAAATCTACGTGATTCCCAAACCCCCCCTTAGAAAAACCATAACTCACAATGTAAGCCAAACAATCAAATTCTAAGCCTAACATCCAAATCAGTTGGGTCATTACATGAATTCTGTTTTTTCCGCTCAGCGTTGTCAAGCATAGAAAAATAGATGGCGGCAAATTTGCAATTCCACACCTACAATGGGAAGGGTAGATATGTAATGGCTGCTAATTTACTAGCTCCACCGCCGTGATTCTTGTGTGAAAGATATGTTGGAAACATTTCCAAAAAAAAAACAAAGATATGTAGGAAACCCTCCTACCCCAGAGATCACTCACTGATTGCAGAGCAAGAATAAATTGTGGTGTTTTAAGCTACTCCAATAGACATTAAGTGTGATAGTGCATCAATGTATATTTTCTTACGATTGCATGAGGGTTGAAAATGGAGAAAACTTCTCAAACTTCCTAGTATAAACAAAAACACTTTTTTGGCTCATGAAGTGCGGTCGCAGACTTTGGATTTGCTGAAAAGATGATAAACCCAATAATGTGAACTCTATTTTAGCAGCCATCATAGACCATCTGCTACAACATGGGGTCATTATGACTGAACTCCAATTAGTGAGTGAGGAATAAACAGCGTTTGATACCTAAGGAAGTAAATGCAAAGTAGATCATTTTTTCTGATTAGGCAACAAAGTAATTGCATCATCATCGGCAAAAGAAACAAAATTATAATAAGGAAGACCACAATAAAGCTACGCAATAAGAAAATAACATGGTATGTGAACAAGAGTTAGCAATCGTGAGGAGAAGAGATTATGAGGCTTTGCTTCACCTGTAAGCCAAAAGCCTTCATGTGGTGTTCATTCTGAAGCTCCCGCATTCGGCCACTTACAGCGAGGAGTGCTTTAGAAGGAACACAACCCCGGTTAACACATGTTCCTCCAATCACGTCCCCCTCAATGATGGCAGTTTTTAGGCCCTGCATAGGTTGGGTGTATTAAGAAGTTTACCTGAATTCTGTGAAGAACGTATTGAATAGAAGTAGAAAAAAGAATTTATTTACCTAGTAGCCTTATATAGGCAACATAAAGTACCTTACTTTTCCTTTTCTCAAAAGATAGTTATAGTTGCCGAAGTGTTAATTCAATTTACCACTGATTTTATGTACGTGCCATTAAAGCTGTAATTATATGCATTTGAACACAGTGGACGAAAATAATAATACGATTCAGGTAAATGGTCACCCATCCCAAAAAGAAAAAAGGACGAAAAACAGATAAGTGCTTGTTAAAGTAAGTTTGAAACACCTTACTGGAGTTCAACACAAAAATAATGTGGCTTAATATTTTCTATTAGATGATCAGTATTGTTTAATTTCAAGTAACTGCAAAAGAACACAAGTTTGAGCAAATTAAGGCGTTCTCAGTTCTGTCTACGTAGTTGTCAAATTGTGAATCGAATTGGGAATCCAAAGTCATTTATTGAATCGTGAATTTCAAGTAACTGCAAAAGAACACAAGTTTGAGCAAATTAAGGCGTTCTCAGTTCTGTCTACATAGTTGTCAAATTGTGAATCGAATTGGGAATCCAAAGTCATTTATTGAATCGTGAATTGAATCAAATCGTCAATAGCTTTAATCCGTCATGATTTCTAAGGTAGATGAATAAGTATAATTTTGCACTTCAATGACAGAATTACGTAGTTTAAATGAAACAGTAGGCCTGAATCAATTTAAAAACTTGTTTCAAATCAATTTAGAAACTTGTTTTATGATGAATTGATAATCACGTGGTCTAATAGATAAGACACCTACTTTTGTTGCAACTTGCATGCGATGCAGATTCGTGAATCCTAGTGTAGCCCTTTTTGTTAAAAAGAGTTAAAAGTTCAAACGAACCTTTAAAATGTCTTTAAAGTTATTGCATATCATCTTGTGTTTCCATTTTCCTCTCAACTCCCAAATTAAAATTTCCCTCTCTGCTGACATAGAATTACCTCACAAAAAGAGGAATTCATTTTAAAGCTTAAATAGAGAAAAGCAGAGACAAAAGATGGCTAATCCTCAAGAACTTAAAATAGTTAGTTTCAACTCTGAACCCTTTTCCAAACAAATAAAATGAAAAAAGAGCCAAAAACTGAATTCAATGAATCGAATGATTCAACGATTTAATGATCGATTCACCCAGGATTCACAGCTATTTCAGATGCATGCAACCAATTCTATTGATCACCCACTTTATCCTATCGAATTGTATGAAAACTTTTGTCCATCTTAGCTCATACAAAAGCTTGACGTACAAACAAGCAGAACAAAGCACGATCAACTTACGAATCATTGATCTAGTAAACTATTGACACTATGCTTTACATAATAATGGTCAGCCTCCCGATAACCAGGATTAGGTAATGATTTGCACAGACCATATTGGTTATAAAAGAAAGAAAGAAAAGAAAGCACACCCCATATTCAGCCTACGTCATGCAAGATTACATTCATCTGTGCAAAGTTGAATCAGAAATTATCTAATGTTTTGGTTGTTCAATATCTACGGACAATAAAGGTGACAAATGGAGTTTGTGACAAACATTCACCTGAAACTATCCACAGTTGGTGACACAGACAGTTATGGTACTCATTGGCTTATTTTACGCTTAAAGACTCCACGAGTGCAGTGCCTAACGAACTTGTTTCCAACAGAGTACAGTCATTAAATCAACCTTCATCTCCGGTGTCCCAAAGTTGCATACTATTTTTTGCTGTGTCTAGAAAGACTGTCTTCTTCGTGGAATATATTTTCTCTGTTCTAATTAGTTTCCTTTTTTTTCCTTCCCATTTCTCTCGGCAGTAAAAAATAAAAAGATATGCACCAAATTTTAAAAAATTACAAAAAAGAAAAAACTTTCCAGTTATTGTTATTGTGAATTTTATCAAAGTTGAAGCGAATTTTTCACTTTTTCGATTTCCTCACTAAAAAAAGAGATGAATCAACAAAAATGCTACACACATCACTTTTGCGCATTACTCAAAATGATGTCGTTTTTGTGTTGATGTGTTGAGGAAAAACCAATTATGTTTCTTCTCCAAATCGTCCAAAACAGATTTGGTTTTTTCTCAAACTGGTGGGGAATAAATCCCAACAATATGTCCGGCACAAAACCACGGCGTCTCATTTTGTGTGATGTGCAAAAGTGGTGCGTATAGCCAGTGCCGGCCCCGGGGTAAGCCCCGCAAGCCCAGGGGCTCAGGCAACCAAAAAATATATATATATTTTTGTGAATATAAAAAATATTTTAATTATTTTGTAAAAAAATTATTTTAGAGTTACCTATCTCCTTCACATCATAGATCAAGTTCTTACATCACTTAGGCTCCGTTCAGTTGTCGAAAAAATTGTACGAGAAAGTTGTTCTTAGAAAAATTGAAGTGAAGTGAAGTAAAACAAAAAGAAATCTATTTTCTTGTGTGTGTTTATTTATCAAAGGAATCTTGTAAGAAAATAAAAATTCACTTGTTCATTTGTTAGAAAAAAAGAAAACAACGGGAATATTTTTTTTCTGAATTCAATGGTTAGTTGTGGACAAAATTAATTTTGAGAGCATATATTTTCAAAAAAATTCCTTTCTACCATCATACTTCATAAAAATTAAAATATCGTCATGCAAGTTTAAATAATAAAAAAACACATGTATTTGCAGTTTACTAAATTAAACAAATAACAATATAAACATATATTTTCATTTCAGTAACAAAACTAACGAGAGAAATAGTATGTGTTTAATATATTAGATATGTATATCATAATAAATATAATAGAAGATACATAAACTATGTATCATAGTAGATATACTTAGATATGTACATAATATATTAAATACGTTACACTATCATATATATAAAAGACTAAGATATGTTTAGTTTTTGGCGACTTTTACTTTTAATCCATTGTATAAAATATAATATATGACTATAATATATTAAATATGTATAACATATGTATCACTACAGTTCTGGTATATATTCTACCGTGTAAAAAGAAAGCACAATATCCAATTTGTTTTGTATTTGTTATTTTTTTATTAATATTTTGTGAAATATTAGTTCGTCTCCACGAAAAAAATCTAAAAAATATAAAATTATATCTAAAAGCTAATTTTTTTTTACTAAATATGAAAAATAAACTAAAACATATCATGTTTTGGTTATTTTTCGTATTTTCTAAGTTTTCTAATTTTTGAACATAATTTTATATTTTTTTAAATCTCTTATTGAGACAAACTAATAACCCATAAAATATATGCAAAACAAAAATTGTGGATTGTCATGCTTCGGCGCATAGGGGTTTTTCCGAAATTGAAATTGATAAAAACTTATATTCGGACTTTTATATCACAAGAGAAATCAAGTGGATTGTCTATGATTTCAATTGACAATGAATACTTGAATAAGTTGAACTACAATGATTTAATTGAAAATTTGGCTTCAAAAAATGCAAGAAGAAGTTGTTTTTTTTTTAATTGGATCATGCTAATCATAATGCACTATGATCGGAGTTGTATTTTGATTTTAAATTTTTTATGGAGTTCAACCAAAAAGTGTAATGTAATCTTATTTTTTTTCTTGTTTTGTTGCTTGATTATATCTTTTAATTTTATTATAACTTAATAATACTAAGTGGACAACCAATTTAAGGCTGGAGTTAGGCAATCCAAATGTCGGAGCCGACCTGTGTGTAGCATTATTAATGAACCAAAAGAAAAAGGACAACCGAAAAAAGTGCAGTAACAGAGCAAATGATAAGGAAAAAAAGAAAAAGCTAACTTCTTGGACTTCTTAGCAGCGAATCAAAACCAAACAAATCCAATTCAAGTGAAGTCCTGCAACGAACCTGAATCACCGTCACAAGCACTAACTCAAAATTATTAATCCTGACAAATCGCATTTATACCTTCTCAACCGCGTGGAGTGCAGCGCCGTGACCGCCAACGCCAGCCCCAATTATAACCAAATCGTAGTCAAATCCCGTCGACGGAGTGCCATTGCCTGACAAAGACGCTGACACCTTGTTCAATTTCTGCGGCGGCGGCGGCGCAACTAGTCGAGCTGAATTCGAAGACTGGAGCCTGTAAACTTCCCTTCTGAGGCCGCAGAATCGCAGCGACCGAGGCACGGGCGAGCCATTTCCGGCGAAGAAGAGGTTATTGGCGACGAAAGAACGGACGTCGGATCTGACGATGGAAGAAGGCGAAGAGAGAGAAAGAGAGAGTGAGGATTGCATTTTTCTTTAGAGACGTTTTGCAGTAGAGGAGTGCGAAGAGATTCAGCAGAGGGAGAGAGGGGGTTTTCTGAAGAGAGAGAGGGAGGGAGAGAGAAAACCTCGAGAGGTCCGTTGGAAGAGGGCGGAGGTAACGAAGAAGCGACTTTCGAACGGTTTGATCAACCAACTTTGCTAATTTACTACCTTAGCTAGTACCTACCAACGCGGTTGTGTTTTTTGGTTATGGGATTTGGGGTGTGTCGGCGTCGCGTGTTTGGGTTTTGTGTTACGAGTTGGGTCTCAATTTATGAGCCGTTGAGATAGTTGGATAATAGGACGTGGAAGAAGCTCAATGATGGGCCCAAAGCCCACTTCACCTTTCTCTACCTTTATATCTCCTCATTGGATAAAATTAGAGAGGTTGTAGTATATTACGCACAATAGTATGTGTTATGCACTAAAATAATATCGTTTTGACACGTAAAATATTAATTAAAAATTATTCTGTCAGTATTTTACTATTCGGACAGTATTTGACATACAACAAAATCCCAGAGTCAAATTTGCATCTGGCATGGCTTCAGGACCCACATTTTTTAAGGTAAGATAAAGAGTTGTAAATATCTCATTTTACTTAAACGAAGTGGCTCTTTGACAATAAAAAGGTGGAAATTTCACTCACATTTCTTGAGTTTTTTAATAAGAGTAATGCTTAGACTCCATATGCATCCAACGATTTTGTACACATCTGTGTTCCTAGATTTTTCCTTTTACTAATTGTAGATACGTTTTCTCAGGTTTTTGAAATTTTACTAACCTTCCTTGTTAGAGTTGTCGCTAACTTCCATTAAATGTATGTGGTATTTACGTTATTACCCCTAATATTTTATGCGTCATGTTGAGTTAGTGAATGGTTAGTTTTGCTAACCTTAAAACTAATTTGCTCTAAGGTTTCACTGCAAGTCAAAACTAAATTCTAGAAAATGCATCCAAGTATTGATGAGGAGAATGAATGCCACCAAATACGGCGTTGTGTATTCGAATTGTGCCCTCGAAACCTGATATTACCCAATTACCGAAGTTGAGAGATGATGAACCTAGGCTTTAATATTATTGTGTAATACTCCAAATTTTAGAGACATTAAATTTAAAAAATAATAATAAAGAACTAGTATTTCTTTATTTTATCGTAAGTAAAATACAGATTTGTGTTTACAAAATATTAACATAAAGTCTTTCCAAAAAGGACACCAAAAAGACTTTACATTGAGATTTAAAGCACTAAACATAATCTAGGTAAATCAAGGTTCGATAAAATCTTCCTCAGTGTTGTCGCCATGGTTGACCGAATGATCTTGTTCTTCGACTCCATCTTCAGTACTTGGCATGAAATGTCAGTGAGCAGAATGTAGCACCATGAGCAATAAAACTAGATAAATAAATCATACCATTAAACTCAATATATATATATATATGAATAATGTATGTATGAATGCATAGTTTAGCAAAAACAATAACACATAAGTCCACAAAATAAATAAATCAGAGTTGTAAAAAATAACATGATTCTAGCGTAATCTCCAAGATAAATTACTAACTTTAAAACCTCCATGTTCCCAACAATAATATCTCCAATGTCAAAATGTAACACTCGTAAATTCACATCTCAAATCTCAAGTCATCATAAGCGTTGCCCATATAACCAAACTCGGGTCGACACAAGTTTTGCCTGTATAACCAAATCTCCGTGTTTGTAATATTTTCAATCGATATGATCCTAACCACTATACTGACCATGCTCCTAACCATTATCATTCCCGAACGTTGGCTCTTGACCACCATGCTTCCAACCGCTATGTTTTCGAATGTTATGTTTTCTTGTACGTCGTGTCCGAAACTCAAAATGTCCTATAGAAGTTAGTATCATTTTATTTGAAAGACACGACACAACCTATGAACATAACTCGGCTCAATACATAATTGGGTTAAAGACACGATAAGCTAATGACACAACTTGGCTACATAGAGAAATCCAATTGTCAAAATCAATAAAAAGGCCATCATGGACCAAAATCTAAAGTCTATCACGACTCATGACATCTACAAAATATACCATAGTGGATAAAATCATTTCCACAATATCCAAATTCTCAACAATTTAGTATCCCCGCTTAGATTCTCTAATCCGAAGTGTTTTGTCATCAACATAAATTGCAAGTATTTTATCGTCAATGAGTAAATCAATATTAAAGCACTAATTAAATGTACGAGTAACACGTAAAGATGCATGAAATAATGTAACATGATTAGAAGATCATATATCATGATGTTCTTGTGAGACAAAGTCAATGTATGAATAGTGTGGCATAAGTTTATTTATTAAAGATGATGGTGATCATGTAATTAGTAAAGTGTAGGAATAATTTTAATGAATGATAAACGCAATTATCATGATCATGGGATCAACCATGTAATTGATAATGCTTAAAGGGTAAAATTGTAAATAGCCTGTTAACAAAGGATCCTCCAAAGTTGGGGAGTAGCTTAGGCTAATCAGTTAAGGAAGGATGTTCATTGGTTAAAAGAGGATTCCAAGATTTTGGACATTGGTACAAGTCTGTTATTTATTGTGGATAAAGTTCCTAAGTTGATAGATTCAAGATTCATGTTTTGGGCTAGGGGAAAATATGAAAAATTGCCTTCTTTTGGCCGGTTAGGATAAAATTGTGACTCGTTCATGACCGATTAGGAATAATCATGATTGATTCGTGAAAGCTTAGGAATAATCGTGACCGGTTGGGACAAAATTGTGATCGGTTAGAATAAAATCGTGACCGGTCAAGGTCCATATAACGTCCTAATTTCTCAAAAATATTAAATAAAATAATTTAATTGAACCAAGCGACTTACCCCCTTCATGCCATAATTAGAGTTTGTTTGCAATAACTGCAATTAAAAGGAAATTACATCTAAAGTTCAAAATTTTAGAGCTCAAATAAATTTTAAGTGAACCAAGGTGCAATTTGGTCTTTGTGAGGTAAGCTGACGTTGTTGCTGATCTGAAAATTCGGCCCTGCTATGTCATCGTCGAAACTTGGCAAGAAAAGCTAGAGGCAGGAAAAAATTTCACCATGAGTGATAAAACTCAATAAATAAACCTACATGTGAACCCAATCTATGCAATAGACCATATAATGCTTGATTAAGTTAAAATAGGCAATAATGAGCGGAAGCAGAATACAATAGTTATAGATAATGTAAATCAAAGTAAACTGCAGTGATAATAATGTTTCTAAGCAACTTCTTTAAACAACTCCCACATTTCTGACATTTGTGTCTCTCAATATTCATATGTGTGAAAAATTCTTTTCAATATCTAGGTTTCAGGTCGACACAAACATTGCTTGTAAGTCAAATTCATAAACCGGTATTGTGATGTTCCCATCCGATATGGTCCTAACCCCTAAGTCGAACCGTGCTCCTAGACCTCTAGCTTACCGAAACATTGGCTCTCGTTTATCATGTTTCCAATCATTATGCTCATAGATATTATGTTTCCTGTGCGTCATGCCCGATATCAAACACTCTACCTTCATCCGCCATACTATGTTTTATTTCAAAAGACACGATGCGGTTTACGCACATAACCGACTTATGACATAACTTAGCTTATTACATGACACGGCTCACGACCAACTCGCCTCCAAGATGCAAAGCGGCTCATGACATTACCATGTATCAGACATTGGTGGGATTCAAACTATATCACGGCTAAAGATATCCTAACACATCTCCTAAGAAGTCAATTCATTTCTTGATCTATGTGTTCAGTGCCATTGAGAAAGTTTCATAATTTTGTTCAAAATTTCATGAGTGGTCAAGATTGAAGTTAACTTATCCTTCTAGACTCGGATTCTCAAATGAACAATGATAAAAAATCAATAGCAATGATAACATGGATCTACAACTACGCATGTGATACAAACCATTCAAATCATGTAATTGAGTGAATGGGACATAGATTCATCATGCACCATAGGTAATTAGGAACTTGTAAATATGAGTATGTAAATGTTCAATCATGGTATAAATTCTTAAACATGATATTTACTTTTAGGGGTCCAAAGTTCAAGTTTTGGGTTAAAGAAAAATTTGGATAGCTATAAAAGGTGACTGGTCATGTTACATGGTGACTAGTACTAGTGACTAGAATAGGTAATTGGTCAGGGTTACCATGATTGGTACTGACCACTAGTAAGGATCGAGGTGACTGGGTGAAATACTGGTTACGCTGGGTTCCCAACATAAAATAGTAACAATCTTTGACTGGTCAAGGGAAATCGGTGATCAATTAGGAATAGTCAACGGTCAACATCAAGCTGGTGATAGTGATAGGATTTGACTGGTCAGGGGATTAGTGTGACCGGCTAGGATGTATAGGTTAACGACAATCAATAGGTGACTAGTCAGAGTGACCAGTCAGGAGAGTTCAAGAAAATATTCCAATAGCTAAAATTCACCAGTCAAGAGTCAAGAACGACCAGTCAGGGTATAACATTTACATGCAATGTAACGCCCCAAATCTTGGACACGTTAATAAAAAGAGTGAAGTAACCAAAATACTATAATTATATTGAAATAAGAGCTTGATAAAAGAGATAATCAAAATACATTTTAAAAGAGACTATTTATATCAAAAAGACTTTAAAAGTAAAGTTAGAGTAGTCTAGACTAGTCTAAGTAAACCACGGCACCACTGTGTCTTCCGTGGTTAGAGCGTCATTGTAAGAACCCGCATTTATTAATTAAATTAAAGAGTA
>JABCMJ010004763.1:0-36086 GCA_014822125.1 Arbutus unedo | reverse complement strand
ACACCAGATTATCTACTATGTGGAATAAGAGACACATGCACAATATGATATGATATAATGCAAACACTATCTATAAAGATTCTCACCAATAAAAAGAATAACTTTTTAAATAATTCAAACAAATATTAATCTATTACATAAAGTCATGACTTTTAGTATAAAACTCTAACAGCGACGCCTCTAAAATTGTCGCAAAACCGTCACAAGTAGTATTTGCGACGATTTAATGACCTTTGGCAACGGAAAGTCACCATCGCAAAACTTATTTTCTCTTGTAGTGTGATTTATTATATTTGTTTTCATATTTTAAGTCAAATTATATAAGTTAGGACTAAAACATAACTCGCAAATCCTAATATAATGAAATCGTAAGACCGATGAACTCAAAATATAATTTAATAGCTTTCAACAATAAAAAATTATTTATTACCTCCTTAACAAGTGCTTGCCATTTATTTAGCATTCGTCTTAAATGAAATGAAAGTAACTGTTAAAGTAAGACCGATGGTTAGGGTCTATCTTAAATTGGGAGCATATTAATTGTTAGGTCCAATAAGGGGTAATGGGCAAAATTCAACGTAAGGTGTTATTGTTCCCCACAGCCTGAAGAAATGAGGTTTTCTTTCTCATCCATTTCTTATGCAAAAAACTCAATACAGAAAAAAATCATCACCATTACCCATTGGGTCAACAAGACTCCCAACTCAGGTACTTCTTTAATATTTTTTGAGTACCCATTATCATTGACCTTAAGCTAACATGTTATTCGAATATAATCCTCCAAGTTTGGATAAATTTGAGTTAGGCCCCTTCGTTTTGCAGCATCTTGATGCCATGTGAAGAAGGTTGGTGTGGGTGGAAAGCATGAAGAAGTGCAATTCAAGCGCAGTCATAGTGCTTGGAATTCTCTTCTCGATATTTTTGTTATCTCAGATCAAGCTCTCCTCCATCTCTAGGATATTTTCCCAGATTTCAACAGGGAGCGACCAAGGTTTGGTTTTTTCAACTCTCTCCCAATCAGATCAACGCAATGTTTTAATACACTTGATGTTCTTGACTATAAGAAATTAATTATATATGAATGATGCCGATCATCAACCCAAAAAGAGCTCATAAATATTCTTGACAGTTCGGTCTAATTCCTTTAAGGGACTCAATTGGAGAAGATTTTTGCCGTATTAGTCTAACCCTTTTGAGGAATCAAAGTGAAGAAGACCCCTGTTGTATTTTTAATAGTTAACATGAAAAATAAAAAAATTTGCTTGGTTGATCATTTTGCTTAATTATTGTTTTTATTTCAGTTGATAATTATGTAGAATAAGTAAATAAGCAACCATATTAGACAAAACTATGTTATTTTAATCATTAACATCAAGCAAACATGACGAATAAACTAGTCCTAAAGAAAGAAAAGTAAAAATAAAAATAAATGAATATCTCCACATCATTTTTCTTGTCTTTGAAATATGAACATGCCAGTAATACCTTCACATATCCTTTATATCAACGCATACATGGGCTTACTTTATACATTTCATTTGGTATGATGAAATCAAATAAAAAAATGGGATTTTTTTTTTTTTTGTGTGTGTTACTTATAGGCTTATTTAGAGAAATCGGTCCACCAGTTCGACTTTTGCACTTTTTTGCAATTCTTGAGGTTAAGGATTCAATTGAGTTGTTTTCCGTAAAATTTGGTTATAGATATGCTCCCACCGGATATGAGGAAACTGTAATGTAATTTCTTGTAATGTACTTATAATGCCGGTAGAATGACATAGTTTTATTCGTTTTTTTCTCAAAATTATATCGTTTTACCTTATCACGCGAATTGTTATAAAAATGCACGTGAATCAAAACGATGTAATTTCGAAAATAAAATAAATAAAACTACTTTATTTTGTCCGCACTACAACTTTCTTGAATCCGTTTTCACTTCAATGCAATTCTATGCACCATAATATTTCTATCCTATATAGTAATTTTTTTGCCATGCTCGTTCTGGAATAAAATCATGTGGGTAGTATGAACACCTGTTTCAGTGGCGCAGGACCACAATTCAGATCAAGTGGTAACGCCCCATGGGGCAGCCCTATAGACTGTGATCGATCCCATGGAACATACGACATCTGCTCCATCAACGCCCCAACTGTCTTGGACCCAAAAGCATCCACCTTTTATGCCTTGGACCCAACAAACCCAACGCCTATACTGGAAAAAGTCCGGCCCTACCCTCAAAAGAACTCAAGTTTCACAATAGACCGGGTCAAAACCGTCACCCTAAAGTCAGGCCCGTCTGGCCCACCATGCACGGTCCAACACAATGCCCCCGCCCTAGTATTCAGTGTTGGCGGTTTCACTTGGAATTTCTTCCACACCTTCATTGATGCTTTCATCCCACTCTTCATAACCGTCAATTCCATCGCCCCCGACGATCAAGACTTTGTCTTCGTACTTGTAGATTACCAGGACTGGTGGGTCCGTAGGTACATAGATTTGTTTCGCAGTTTCAGTAAGCACCCGATCATAAACCTCGATAATGATAATTCCACCCATTGTTTTCCTTCCGCCACAGTCGGCCTAATATCCCATGGTTTCATGACCATCGACCCTAAACTCATACCCAATTCAAAAACTGCCATTCACTTCCATTCAATACTGAAAAAAACCTATTGCCACCAACATCCTCCTCCCATACTCACCAGCCCCAAGCGGCCTCGGCTCCTGATAATGGGTCGTAGCGGTGGGGTTGGACGGGTGATCTTGAACCAGGACGAGTTGAGGAAAGTGGCCGAAGAGGAGGGTTTTGAAGTCGTCGAATTCGAGCCAAACCACAAGACTACTATGAGTGTCTCGTGCGATCTAATAAGTTCCAGTCATGCAATGCTGGGGGTTCACGGTGCAGCTCTAACGTACAGCGTGTTTCTCCGCCCAGGGTCAGTGCTGGTGCAAGTGGTGGGGATAGGCTTGGAGGTGGTGGCAAACCTGTGTTTTGCAGGGTTGGCTAGGGACATGGAGTTGGAGTATATGGAGTACAAGGTTGGGGTGGAGGAGAGCAGCTTGGTAGATAGGTATGGAAAAGATGATGTAATTGTAAAGGATCCAGACTCACTTAAATTCCAGTGGTATGATCAAGTAATGGAAGTTTATTTGAAGCAACAAAATGTGAACCTGGATGTAGCAAGGGTGAGAGTATATTTGAAGAGAGCATTCAAAAAGGCTAAAATAGCCATGCTCAAACATGGCTAGTGTGTTGATAATCGAAATCTAACATGGCAAGGTCTGGACTTGCATGATATATAACTGGTGAACTCATCCATAAAGTATTCGTACAATTCCATAGACAGTGGCCAACTCTTTTCAGGAATCAAGTAGGTTTTTCTTTCATTTTTGTTTTTCACAACTATCATGGACTGAGATTGTCAATTCACAATTATTTATCTCAATACTAATACTGCAGCTCATAATTAAGTGCAAAATAGCAAGTACTAGAGGCAGAGAAATGACTATTTCTTATGGAAGCCAAAGTATACAGGTTCCAAGTTATACAACTAAGTTTCAAAGTCACTTTTTGCAGGAAGTAACACGTGAAAGTTAATAACAAAGGTCTCCAATCAAAACTCACTCACAAATTTATCTTTTATTTTAATTTTTGCTCTTCTTTCTCCTCCCCCTCCTCCTCTAGAGAGAGAGAGGGAGAGAGAGAAAAATAGGGAACAATGAACAACTTGGAGATCGATTATAAATTTTCAAATATAGCCACACCACCAAACCATACAAAAATTAAGTTACTCACTGAAAGACTAAAGAGCCAACAAATTTTCTTTAAGTTGTTATTAGAAAAATGTGCAAGATCAAAGACATCTAGACGTCATCCAAATTTAGGTTACAATTTAGGGGAATGCCTTATGATCAGTGTTGTAGTTGGCCTTTAGAGTTGGTTCGATTCCAGATGGATGCAAGGAAGTCAAAAATCACGAGTCCTTAGATGATGCATGGTGTCGGGAGTTGTTTGATGGTTCGTTGTGAGAGAGTCATGAGTTGTGCAAAGAGGCTTGTAAGTTGGTTGTACAAAAGGTGGCAAAGCTTTATTTTTCAAAGAGGTTCTGGTGCTTTAACAAACTTCTGTGATACCCTCAACCTAGTGTGTGTGTCTGGGTTCAAGAGAGTGTGACATGTTGAGAAGATTCCTTTCCAAAGGAGTTGTGTCCTAAGGGTTGGAAACTCAAGACATGAGTGTTTTGTAATGTGACAAGCCCATGTGTGGTTTGTGGCAGACAATCTGGAGCTAGGAGAGAGCTGATTGTCAAAATTTGGCATTGGTAGATGTGATAAATTTGTGAATATAATTTCTGCGTTTTTGCAGGGAGATTATGCCTATAAGCATCCGATTGAAGTAAAGATGCCCTTCAAACTTGTTCACAAGGAGATTCTTGAGATATTAAATCTTGCACCGGCAATTTACTTGATTAAGATGTATGAACCAGACCACAATTCATAATTCATGGCAAAAGTCAAATTCACAGATTTTTTGTGGGACGCAAGGCACGCCTTTGATTGGAATCATGTACTTGCAAAATCAGTACAAAGTTAAAGTTTGGGACATTAATCTCCATGTGTTGGGTAATGCAGAAAAATCACTAGTCAAATTTGTGGAAGAAATGTCAAGATATTTGTGCGGCAAAAGCTCAAGGATGTGCTCGAGACAAGCAAGGGATCGGATTGCAGAAAACACGCATCAATAAATTCCAAACTAAAGTGGAGTGCTGTGAATATTATATATAGAATATAAGTTAAGTTAGATGGATAACACAACTGATGTATTAGGAGTTATGAATAGTTGGGGGACATTCAA
The DNA here is from genome assembly GCA_014822125.1 of Arbutus unedo. Lineage (NCBI taxonomy): Eukaryota > Viridiplantae > Streptophyta > Magnoliopsida > Ericales > Ericaceae > Arbutus > Arbutus unedo. The sequence goes on along the minus strand of JABCMJ010004763.1, from coordinate 31,231 downwards.
ACAATGTGGAAGTAGTATACATGTATGTTAGAATGTGTCAGGACACACGATGTCATCAAGAGTGCAAATTCTAGATGAATCTATGACCACTATATGAATGGTCTTTGTGGTCATTGAATGATATATCTAGAAAGAGTTGAAGTAACACATACCTAATAGGATTGTTGACTTCTTAAAGTGTAGTAGTGTTTCCTCGAGACCTTTCTACGGCCATAGGGCCATACAACTCCACGATGTTTATTTGTTTTTATTATTCTCTGCGCATGTTTGGCATCTTCTTTTGAAGATAATCACTTCAGCTTTAGCTAGTTCTCCTTTCATTCGAAGCATAAAGAATTTGAATATTAGCCAAATATGCTTAGCAAATCTTGTCCTGAAATTCAATACTTTAAGACTAATAAAAGCAGATGGAGATGTCCCTCTTAGGTATATTTGTGTTCCCCTAATCTAAGCTAAACTAAATGCTTCTGATTGAAAGGTGCTTGTTGAGAAAATCACTTCAAGAACTAATAGTTGCAATAGTAAACTCTCATAGATGCTGGTAGAATTCAGCTAATTAAGTACATCATATCAAGTCCAAAGCGAAATGAAAGACACTTTTTTTAAATGCGAAAAGAGAATATATTGAACAAGATAAAGGACAAAAAATAATAAGGACTACAGGCCCAAAAGACATCACAACGAGCAGGAGAATTAAAACTAGGTTGGCATCCTAACGATTGACAATCAAAAGCCCACCGGGAGCCAAAAGGGATGGCAAGAAGCCAACAGAACAACAAAGAAAGGGAATAAAAAATACAATAACAAATACAAAATCAAACCTATCACCTCAATAAAGAGAGAATTGGTGCAGGCGGTAGGGAAACCAAAAAGACAAACCATGACTTCTTTTATTCGGTTCTTCAAAAATGTTTGGACTGAAAGGGATCATATCATCAACCAAACTTCATGCACGTACCCTTGAACAAAATGACTAGCACCTTGGAGTTTTCCGACTCTCACCTTAATAGGATAAGATCTCCCATCAATGGATCAAGTCATGGTACCCTTTGTGTGACTTGCTCCCTTTAAAGGACTGACTTGCATCTTGGGACACAGTGATTTGCACCTTGTTGGTAATTGAGTTGCACCATAGTGGGCCAAGATCCTCCATTGATGGGCCAAGTCATGCGACCCTTTGTCTGACTTGCCTCGTGGGTATAAGGACTTGCACCATGGGACAAAATAACTTGCACCATGAGCTTTACAAGTCAATGCACCCAACAAGTCACACAAAGGGTACCATGACTTGACCCACCAATAAGGGGTCTCCTACTATGTTGCAAGTCATATTTACTTTTGGGGTGAAAGTCATTCACCTTTTGGGTACATGTCACTCTGTTTTAGGGTATAAATCACTCTCTTTCAGGGTGCAAATCAATACTGTCAAGGGAACAAGTTACACAAATGAGTACTACACATTAAATATACCCAACGGTCCATTAACTTCCATGTCACGAACACATGGTGAACAATGATGCCAAGTAATATTACATCCACAAACAAACTAATACTTGGGAAGAAAGCAACGCTGCCATAAAACCTACCTAATAATCAATTCAAAATCCTTGAAACCCTTCGTTTGGTTGCTGAGAAAATTTAAGGAAACTTCAAACGAGTTCAGACTTAATTTTTTTTTATATTGCTCTAGAAGCTGGAAAAAGAATAAAACCCACCTAAATCAAAGCCATCTTTCTTAATTGGTACTTTCAATTGATTTATAAAAAATGAAGCCTAGAAATTCATAGAGCTAGCTTCACAGTTTTCATCAAATAAACAAAGCCTACACTAAACACAAAAGAGCCAAAAGAAATTAAACGCAAGGACCTTCGAGTATAGCCAACGAAATCAATTGTAAGAAAAACCCACGTAGATCAAAGGATACCCAATTCAAAACCTGAACAATTTAAGGGGAAAAAGAAATGCAAATCCGATTCAGAACTCAAGAATTCAGAGTATCTATTAAACCAAATCAAATAGAAAATTAACCTCAGCAAACTAAGGATGGAACAAGGTTGTCGTAGGGATCGTCCAAGGGAGGGGTCGGCGACATAGCAACCACTGAAGGAGTGTTTTGTGGGCGATTAATAATTTTGGAAGAGAAGAATAGTTTTTGGGCTTTGAATATGGGCTTCTGGGCCTGGAATTTGGGATCCCCATTTTGGGTTTTAAAACTTTTCTTGTCCTTATTGTACAATGTTTGTTTCTCTTTTTTAAGAGATATTAGAGCATTTTTTTATATTTAGATAAAATTAGAGAGAAATGAGAGAAATTTTCATTTTTTTAATATAAAGAGTCACATTTTCTAATGTCTCATACATCAGATTCTCTAAATAAAGTGAATAATGACCACTTCTAATGTTGCTTTCACAAAATAGAAATGGTACAGTAACTTTTCAAATATAAAAAGTCGCTATAGCATTCACAAAATATGGAGAATATCTAAAGGAACTGATGTGAAACATATGTGGAAGAATTGTTCCTCAAAATAGAGAATGAAGAGCATAAGAGAGACTGGTGTGGATGTTCTTGTGTTGGTTCCTCACCAACAACGTTTCCATTTAGGGATTTAATAGATTCTTCATTTGAATCCCAAATAATCATTGTAAGAATTTGCTCTGATTATTAATGCGTCTTTTGCTTAGCAAAACAAAAATTGGAAGAGGAAGAGTGGATATGTAGGCATTGAACTAATATTTGGTGGTATAAATGTTCATAAAACGTTTAGTTCATGACTTTGTTATATCTTTCAATAGTTACCATGTCTCCTGTAATTTCAAAACATGCGATCTTTAAATTGGGCATTTTTTTAGTCTAACACCACTGAACCATGATTTTCCCAATTCAGTACATGTAAATTGAAAACTTTTAGCAGTTACCAAACATAACCATTAAATTGGATCTTGAAACCTTTCAGCTTTCATATAAATTCAAGAGGTCAAAGATACTATGAGTGCATCAGTTACAGCTCAAGTATTATCACTTAAGGTGTTATTTAATGAAATTCTCTCTCTCTCTCTCTCTCTCTCTCTCTCTCTCACAAACCTAATACGGTCTTAAAACCTAACATTTTTAACAGTCTTGAAAGCTTTCACCTTTAATGAAATTGAAAAGCAGAACCTCATTGTGTTATTTAATAGAGCAGACCACATCACCATGCAATTGAACGTTTGGTTTTTTCTATTAACAAAACAACAAAAGAGAAAGAAAAGAACTTTATCGCCATGACATTTCCTACTTGTTCTGTAGATTGGATGGAAATTCACCAAAGAAACCTCGTAATCAAGAAGACACAGAGTCTTCCTTCTATTATTGTAGACAACAATGAAGAAATGCGGTTCAACCACACTCGTACTCTATGTTGCCCTCCTAGTACTATTCTTAGTATCTCAGATCAAGGTCTCATCAATCTTCAAACTACTTGCAGCTATGTCTTCTAGGAGCACTGATCAAGGTACGTTCTTTCAAGTTTTCAATCTTGTTTGGATTAAGAATTTTGGAGGAATCTTTACTATGATAAAAAAAAAAAAAAACAAAGTCGGAGAAGTGAAAAGGGTGAATTTATCCTTTGATTTTTCTATCATTTCATTCCTCCTTGTTCTCGCTAGGATTAGATTTCGACCCACATTCATAACCCTCTCTTCTTTAGGCCGTACGCTTTATAACTAACAATCTTTTGAGTATCAGGATTTGGAAAGACTGTAGTGCAGACGATAGCAGAAACAACACAACTGATGTCATTGGCCCCGCAGCGTGCCGGTGCAAATGCCGGCCCAGCCTTGGCCACCCCTATCATCTGCAACCGATCTCATCTCAGTTATGACATCTGTTCGATCAACGCCCCAACTGTGATGGACCCAAATGTGTCCACCTTCTACGTTACGGTCCCAACTGAATCAATACCTCAGGTGGAAAAAATCCAGCCTTACCCTCGAAAATGGGATCCTTACAGAATGTACCATATCAAACAAATCAATCTCAGATCAGGCCCATCAACCCCACCATGCGCGGTCCAACATAATGCTTCGGCTCTGGTATTCAGTGTAGCAGGGTACGAGGGCGATTTCTTTACCGACTTTTACGATGAATTCATTCCACTCTTCATCACCATTAATTCGGTCTTGTCCGGTAGGGACTATGTTCTTGTGATAGCAAACGCACATGATTGGTGGATGTGGAAGTATGCAGAGTTGATCCGAAGCTTCACCAAGTATCCTATTATAAACCTATACAATGATACCACCACCCATTGTTTTCCTTCTGCCACAATAGGCCTCATATCACTTGATTTAAAGAGTAAAAACCCAAAACCACTACCACACTCGAAAACAATCGTACCATTCCATGCATTACTAGAAAAAACTTACCGAAGCCAAAATTCCATTTCTACCTCCCTAAGATCGCGACCGCGACTTGTGTTAGCAGGGCGAAAGGGTGCAATTGGACGGTTGATCTTGAATCAGGCTGAGGTGAAAAGGGTGGCAGAAGAGGAGGGTTTTGATGTCATTGAATTCGAGCCAAAGTACGCAACATCCATGCGCAAAGCATATGAAATAGTTAGTTCGAGCCATGTAATGTTAGGGGTCCACGGCGCTGCTCTGACTCACTTTCTGTTTCTCAGGCCAGGCTCAGTGTTTCTGCAAGTGGTTCCGCTTGGAATGCAATGGTTCTCGGAAGTTTATTTTGGAATTATGGCGAGGGAAATGCGTTTCGAGTACATGGAGTACAAGATTGGAGTGGGAGAGAGTAGCTTGGTGGAGAAGTATGGGAAGGATGATATGATGATTAAGAACCCTGAAGCTTTTATTGAAAATAAGGGTTGGTGTAGTGAAACAGTGGAAATTTATTTGAAGAAACAAAATGTGAGATTAGATTTGGTTAGGCTTAGAGGAGAATTGAAGAAGGCATTTGTGACAGCAAAAGCATTCATGGAGAGGGAGGGTTAGGTTTAAGGGTCTGAATTTTCCTAGAGATGAAAGAGATGAATAAAAAGAGGACGTGCACGCGCAAGGGGTGTTTTGATAAATTTGAACATTCTAAATGTGTATGCAATAAGCATGAAAAGTTTTATGTATCATTATTTAGATAGGCTTCCTAGTTTGTCAATCTACTGTCCTATACACAGCCCATGTTCGATTAAACATTTGACAGCCAAACAATCAAACTAACAAAGAATAATGAAGTCATAGACTTAAGTTAGATTACTTCAAATGAAGAACATATAATGTGAAACTTATAGAAATTACTAGATGTGCAACTGGGGAATGATAACCAGAACTAGCCATGCAACAATCTTGTCCTTGAACTCGCAGATGAAGACAGAGGTTCGAGGTGGAGCATAGACTTTGGTGACAAGAAGGAAACAACCAGCTTCCATGAGGAATAGAGGTGAAGAAGAGATGCACTTGGGCAGGAATGCTACGGCTGTTGCACACTTTGTGGACAATATTCCGAATAGAATGGATGGCCCTCTTACCCTTCTTTCTCAAGAGTCGCCTTCTGTGCATTTGTCAACTTGGCTTCGTCTTCTTTGAGGAAATCCTGGTGGCCTCGATCCACAGAACCCCATAAATCTTGAGATTGCAAAGAGCACTCGCATTTATATCCTCCCATTTTTGTTTTTGTTTTTTTCTTTTCCCAAGAGGAGTAATAAAGAAATTGGTTTATTTAGCCAATGGAAGATTCAAATTGTCATATCCACTGTCTAGATTATTTGCGACAAGTTGGAAGTGGGCGTCTCGTCAATATCTCGTAAGTATTTTGGTCGAAATGGCAAAATATCAAGGCAATAATCAATGCACTCAAGTTCATAAGAATCGGTTGAGTGTAAATATTTAGAAGTTGAAAGTGGGCGTCTCATCAAAATATTTTGATGGATCCCTTTTGTTGGTGGATATTTGCCTATATTCATAGGAATCAGTTGAGTGGCCTTGTCAATGCACTCGAGTTCATTTTCTACATTAGTCGTCCTTATTTGTAGGCTAGTTTCAAACATCATTAGACTGATCAGTATGTCTTTTTGTATTAGTTGGTAGCAGCAACCACAACGGCTTTTAGTCCCATATGGCATTATTCGATGCCAAGTAATAGAAGACGGTCAGCTTGAGATGGTCGAAATCGGGTACAATGTTTATCCGAGATGGTCAACTTTAGTCCCAGTTTTAGGTCTGAGATAATATTTATCCGAGATGGTTGCTCTTTGAGGAGCCCTAGTACTCGGTATGTGGTTCGACGATCCTCGGATATTTTCAGATCAACTATGAGATGTATTCACCTCCCACAATTAAGTTCAATATGAAAATAGTGAATCGTAGGGTATTCGTTAAAAATGAACTAATAACTATATAATTCTATCCATCATATATATGATGCAAGCATTTATCCTACTAAGAACGTCTTAATAGAATTTTCTCTGATGAGTGGGGTTTTCGAAACGTGGAGATGGGCTTCCTATCTAAATTAGGCTTTATTCTCGAAGACGGTTATCCTACCTAAAATAAAGCTCGTGTCAGTATCTAAACAATTATGTATGGAAACTATTTTTTTACTTCGATTAAGAAATCATAGTTCAAGTCAAAGGCCGCCACTGCTGATTAATTTATTGTCACCACTATTACAGTAGTACTTAAATGTCACACTATAAAAGAAAATAATATGTTAATTTTTGAAAACATAGTCATTGAACAAACTGAAATAAGTATTGATGTCAATTTACCAAAAAAAAACTGTCACATAATGTCTTTATTATGTCGTTTTTCAAGTTGGTAACATAACTAATTCTCCTTTATAATGTCGGTTTTAATCTCGACTAACATTGAAACAATAAAAAAAATTGTTAAACACATATTTTATATATTAGATATTATAAATATCTTATGAATATTATGTTTGATGCAGTGATCAGAGATGATGCGCGTAAAGTATTGATTTTGTGAAAAATTAGATGTTCGAAACTTGAAAAGGAAAAAGATAATAGTATTCTGACCATATTGAGTAAATAAATTGTGCTATATTTAATGACACTTTGTGATTATCATATTTATAATTAACGATGAAAATCATAATCTGTCATCTCTATAGATATCAATGATAGTTGTAAAATATCATAAAAAAATTCAGACTTTTAATATCACCTCTATATATAGATGACAGTTTCAAAACTTACATCTTTCACGTTTAATGACAGTTTCATCTTTAATTATTATTATAGTAGTGATAAAAAGTCAAGGAATAAGACTAGAAACACATTTTTTTGCACAAATTCGAACACAGACATGCACATAGAACTCTCTAAAACAATGCGGACTCATGTATATGGATGGATGATGTGTTAGTGCATAAATTCCACATATTCATGCATCGTGTTTTACAAAAACAATATAAAGAGCAAAAGAGCTTTTCAACACAACGCTATGTTTTGTAAACTTGCTCTACTCTAATTCTGTTAAATTACGGAAAAGTATCTGCAAACGAGTTTCCTGGCAAAGCTTTTAAGAGTTTCAATGATCCAAATTTTACAAATCGACACTCTTGGCAAAGTATATTGACATATTTGAATTTTTTTAAACGACGAATTGCAAGGTTTTAAACTTTTATTTCCAATCGGTACTGCTCACAAGAGTATAAAATTAAAAGGAAACATAAAGCAACTCCATTGATTGATAAAAGATTATTGTCATTATAAGAATGGATCTCCACTTTCCAGAGATAGGGGATACATACATAATGCGGTAGCATTGACACTCAATCTTCAATTAAAGAGAGCACTTATAAATGGGTAAGTGATGATTGTATTTGTTCTAGACTTCGGCCCTTTGTTTCAGGCAACATCTTTGCAACAAATACAACGGTTGATGCACAAATTCCAGCAAGAATGAAAAATGTTCCTGAGTAATGTCAACAGAAGATAAGATCTCAGAAGCTGACAAAACACACAAATGAGAGCGAGAGAGAGAGAGAGAGAGAGAGAGTGACCTGCTGGCGTCCAGTCAAGCATGAAGACAAAACTGTATGAAACAACCCAAGAACTTCCCCAGGTGACAAAAGTTACAAGGCTTCCAGCTGAACCCTTTATGTCTATAGAAAATATCTGAGATATACAAAAACCACCCATTTTCATATGCAAGCTTATAAGCTATTGCAACCTTGTTAGGGGCAGAAAAGGAAATTTTTATTAATGAAATTTGTTTTAATTGTTGGGCCATATTAGAGTATTTGTGGCGGCCAGACGATAAACATATTTGCATGACCCATGAGGTGAGGAGTTGGTTGAGAGAAAAAAGAAATATAGTCAATCATTTTTATTCATTGCGTGGGATCCAAGAAAGAGTTTGTTATTGGTTGCTAGTATTAAGGAAGTACATGGCAGTGTGAGAAATATCTTACCGATATTTTCTCAAGCAGTTAATTGAATTAGTGCCAACAGGTTGGAAAGCACTCCAATGCTAAATTGAAAACTTGAGAGATCAAAGTGCAATAGTAACTGCACAATGAATGAATACGTACCTAATTAATGACATGTGATCCCTAATTTATAAGCTATCAAGTGCGATATTCGGTAATAGGATTTCTAGGGAAATCTTCCCTAATTCATTGATCATCAAATCTTAATATTGCCATGTAAGAGCACCATCCATATATCGCGCATTCTCAAACTTAGCCACTTCCATATCTACACTTTCCTAATTGGGACATGCTAAGATTCTAGAAGATTCCAACTGCCTCATCCGAACGACTGATCGGCAATTGGGCATGGCAATATCCAGGCTGATTCCATAATAAGCCCGTTCGACACAACATCGGCCAAAGCCCCATGCTGCAAATGTGGTCCAATCGGTATTCTAATCTAATCAATGTGTCGAGCTGAACTGTAGAGGCCTATTCGGCAATGCGTTGGTGGAGCCTCACGCTGCTGACACGGCCCATGTCCTTTTGGCCTGGCCTGCCCACAGCCCACTATCACCAGTTGTGTCGGCCCGATATTTCACCCCACTACACCATGCACAGGGCAACGACCAAGCAGAGGTAACAAAAAAGATCGTAAAGGGGATTATTGAGTGCATGGTCTAAGATAAACCCAGAATTTGGCATGAATTACTCTCAGATGCCCTATGGACCTACCGTCGTACGGCCACCGGAATAAGGCCCCATGCTCTAACATATGGGCGTGATGTTGTGCAACCAAAAGAAGTCACTGTTCGGTCAACTAGGTTTGGCTACCAAAATAGTTCATCCCCAGCAGAGTTCTCACAGGCTATGTTGATGGAGATGGAAGATCTTGACGAGGTAAGGCTTTTGGCCTTAGACCGTTTGATTGTCCAAAAACATAAAGTGGCTAGGGCATACAACGAAAGGGTTAGGGAAAAACATTTTGGTGAAGGTGATCTGGTATCAAAGCCTATTCTCCTCGAGGGTCCAAAGATCCCAAGTTTGGTAAATGGTCACCTACATGGGAAAGGCCATTTTAGATAACAAGCTGCCATAAAGGAGAAGCATACTTGTTGCAAGATATAGATGGAGAAGTTCATTCACATTCTATTAACGCAAACTATTTGAAGTCCTATCATCCAACAATGTGGGAGACCCAAGGTCCCCACCAAAACCCACAGTAATTATTTAGACATAGTTTGGAGGGAGAAGGTGCAAGAAAGTTTAAAGTAAAGGAAACACATCAGCCTTCAGAGTATCTCAGGCCGTTAGGAGTTCAGTAACTTGATTTTTAGCAGTAACTGCTTTCTCTTCTAATGTTAGGACTTTCTTCGCTAGGTCGTCACGCTCACGAACCATGGGGTTTACCCAGTTGGCCAAGGAAATCTTGTTCGGTTTTAAAGTTACTAGACCTATTTCTTTGTTCTTGAGTTCCTGGTGTAGACGTTTGATCTCACGGGTCAACCCAGACTCCTTTGTGTCCATCACTTCAAAGTCTACTATGTTCGTTGACAACTGCTCTTCAATCTGGGAGAACCTATCCAATTTTCCTTGAGCTTGGCTGAGGATTCTTTTGTTATTCTCGAAAGAGGAAAACAGTTGAGAACCTTGGTTGTGAATAGCCATGACCTAGGCTTTCAGAGTGACCTTGGCTTGTTCTGAGGAGAGAGTAATAGAAGGGGGATAACAGAAGCTTGACAGGTGTCCAGGATGGACAAGGGTATCTAAGGGACGATTGAGGGCCTACTTTGACAGATTTTTTTCTTTTTCAACCTCAAAGACACTGGCACTCCCGCTAGTGGCAGTAGAAGTACCACTGGTGGAAGTTGCTTAATTTGCAAGAGATGGCCTTGTGTTCTCTAAGGAGAAGGATGAGAGCCTCCACTGGTAGTGTTTTGGTATCATAACTGGTAGCTTCTTCAGAACGGGAAAGAGATGGAGTCAGTTTCAACTGACCTTCTTGCTGTAAAGTTTTGCTGAATTCATCAGAATAGAGAAGGTTAAGGAGAGCAAGTGGGCTGAAAAGGGAAGACATATATACTCCACTACGAGAATTTGCAACAAAGTTCAATCCCCCTACAGGATCAATAGGACTTTTCTCAGATAAGTATGTGTACAAATTCCTCTTCTTCTTCATCATCAGAGGCCTAGACAGAGGATCAGGGCTCGGATGGTTGTCTATTTGCCAACTTTTTAATACGTGTCTTCTTCTCTAGTGGATTTGGGGACTGTGTTGGATTCAATTCAATGGGCTGTGCCGGGGATGTAGGAGGTTGATTGCTTGGTTTGAAGATTTCTCCTAGGCAAGCACTGTGACGAGTTCTTTTGCTACTAACAGGCTGTAAACACAACAGAAGGGTAAGGTAGGAGGATATAACAGCCAAAAGATCAAGCTAGGAGAAATAGCAAACTTAAAGAAGGAGAAGATTCCTTGTCAGGAATGTCCAAGGACTTTGTTGTCTTTGAGATATGTTTCTTCATGAAAGGCTAAGCAACTGTTACAAAATAAGAACAAAGAAGAAATTCAATTGCACATTGTAGACCGGGCCAAATAGTTTATGGTCATGTGTTCACCTTGCTTAGTGGATTCAATTATGGTCATTTAGCCTAATTTGTAGGCATCTTCTATGTCCCAAAATGGAGCGCTAGTCTTTGTTACAGTCAACCCTCTTTGAGGGGGGATAGAGCGCATACATTCCATCCCTTCTCAATGTGTTAGCAAAGGCAAACTATGTATCAGGGGTAGGATGTATAGGCTTGCCATAAGGTTTCTCAAAGGATTCTGGAGGGGGGCTTTATTGCCAAGTTTGGTGTAGGCTTTCCATCAAGCAGTAGAAGCCTTTACTTTTTGCTGTTGTGCAATCTTATCAAGGCATTTCTGTCTGACCGCCTCCATAAGGGCAAGCTTATGAGGATCCCATGTACACTTCAAAAAGTTTTTAAATGAAGGATGGACATGTAAATATCAAAGAATGAGGGTGCACCTTTGGCTTTCTCCTTAGTCAGGGGAATAGATTTAGCTTTGTCAGCAATCTTTTGAGGATGGTTACCAATTTCTTCTTCTTATTCTTCACATTCACTGCGAAGGGAGGCCAATTCAGGAGAAATGGATAGCAGAATTGAGTCGAGAGGGTCATTATACTGAGCAGAAATGGTTTGATCCCACCAACTAAAAGGCCATGGAGGTATGTAGGACTTCTTCAAAGGGATAAAAAACAAAAACTTGGAGCTTTGCCTTGGCTTTTTGGAAGGCTAGCTTTCTTTCACCAGCATATAAGATATGCCTTGTTGTCAATAGATCATTGGCCAATATACAAGGAGGTAAGGGGATCAGAAGGGTCAGCCCAAGTTGAGCAGGGTTTAGGGATGGCAATTTATACCAAACCGATGGTTACCCGAACCGAACCGAAAACGGCATCGTTTTACACACACACACACACACACACACACACACACACACACACATATATATATATAATATTATAATTTTATAACCCTTTGGCTTTTATCCAGTACATATATAATATATTATAATTTTATAATTGTTTTACTTTTTAGCCCTTTGGGTTTTGGTGAGTTAACCTAAATGCTAACCTAAAATCTATCACATTCAGACTTTGTGGCTCAACTCCGATCAAGTACACTCTCTCTCTCTCTCTCTCTCAGCAAGGTATGGCAGGTGCCTAGAGATTTAACACTAAAGGTCACTGAACGAAGCTAAAAGACATATCCAGTGCTATTTCAAATCTGTTTCAATTTCATAAAACACAAGAGAAATGATACATTATACACGCTGCCTTTTGTCAAAAGCCGAACCAAGATAATGTTTGTTGTTAAAACTTAAAACTAGTAGCTACTGTTAGTATATTTGAATTGAAGGATGAGAGGGGGGGGGGGGTTAGAGAGAGAACGGTTCGGTTCGGTTCGGTTCGGGTAATTAATAACCGGTTCGGGAAATTAATAACAGAACTATTCGGTTAACTGTTCGGTTCGGGGAATAACCAAACACCGTTTGGTTTGGTTATGGAATATTCTCTCTCCCTCCATTCGGTTATCGGTTCAGTTTCAGTTCGGATATTGTGTTCGCGATTCAGGTTCGGTTATCCAAATAACCGAACCGATCCCCCCTGTTGCCATCCCTAGCAAGGTTATAGAATTCCACTCCACACTTGTTATTGGCTGGGGAAAAACATATCCCATAGGGAAGGTCTCGGGCTGTAAGAAAATTGACCATTGACCCATTCCTCTTTTTTGTTCACAGTGGCTAGAGTCAAGGTTTGTCGGTTCAGTTTTTAACCAAGAAGAGGCAAGTGCTCTGGTATAAGGAAGCAATAAATCAGCAAATTCAATAACAGACATTGTAAAGAGATGGGAGAAGCATTGGTCAAAAGTGTGGCTTAAAGGGATTCTGTTCCTAAGGCCTCTACCATGGAAAATCTTGGTGGGGTTTCTTTTCACAAGAGGAAGGAAAAATAAGAAAAGTACGTCCATAACCAGAATTGGAGGAGCCAGAGAGTTCCTAAACATCCTAGCAAATGATTGTCAAGTAGAACTTTCGTCCCCCTATAAAGGTTTGCGAGAATGAGAGAGGCTAAGGCCAATTGACGGCCTAAAGCAAGGGCATTGGAAAGTTTCATAAAGTCCTTTGTGATTTCATTAGAGCCAACAGAGAAAATGAATTTGTTAAGCCTGTACATGAGAAGGGCAACATGTTCTTTGTTAGAGATAGGCTCAGTCCCAATTTTTTGGTAGTTGTCAAGGAAAAACTTGAAGGTAAACTCCTTCTTGCCTCTCGAGTAAGAGAAGTCAATCTGAGGCCAAGTCAGTTGGGCATTAACCTCCTCCCCAGGGGGACAGAGGCCGGTGAGAAAGTAGACATCCTGAAAAGAAGGAGAAAGCAGACATCCTACAAAGAATGAGACAACATTCCACAGCGAAACATGAAGTCGTTGGTGGGTGGAGACCAAAATGAGGCCGCAAAGCATATGGCCACATTTTCAATGGCAATTGAGCCTTTTCTTAACATCAAGGCATTGTAGATGCCTAGTTCTCTCTAGAAGACACGATAAGCTGCTACCACTTTGTCTAGCCATTGATCGTAATCTACTGAGGTGGATGACCAAAGGCAAAAAGCCTTTACTAGGTTGTAACGCCTCCAATTAGTTTTGAAGTTCTTAAAAAGGAGGTTACCTTCGAAGAGTGGGTAGAACTCGTCTGACGTAGTGGGTTTGAGAACCAGACACTAGGATAAGGAGATCTTTGTCGATAGGAGTTTAGTTTTCAAGGAGAAGCATTTGTAGCTGTCGGCCAGAAGCTTGGAGGTCAGGTGCAAAAGTGGGAGAAGAAAGGTGAGAAGGCACAGGAAAAACCCTAGAGTAGTTTTGGGGTATTTATAAGAGAGTGACGTGTGTTTAAAGGGGTCATTATGACTTTGGCTAAGGTCAAATCACTTAAAAAGGGCGACTATGCTTGGGTATGTGTGTGGCAAATTAGTGGTAAATATCCAAACTCCAATTTGTTTTTCTCAAACCAGGAGTTTGAGGGGGAAGTGTTGGGAGCAAAAAAGGAATTTTTTATTAATGAAATTTGTTTTAATTGTTGGGCCCAACAAGATTAATTGTGACGGTTGAAGGATAAAGAGATTTGGATTACCCATGAAGGCAGGAGTTGATCGAGAGGAAAAAGGAATAATGTCAATCATTCTTATTCATTGCGTGGGACCCAAGAAAGAGTTTGTTATTGGTTCCTAGGATAAATGAAGTACATGGAAGTGTGGAAAATATCTAACCAACTTTTTCTAAGTAGTTAAAAGAAATGGACACGTGGTAGCTAAAGAACAGTTTTATGAAGAGAATATGGGGATTATGTGCTAAAGTTATGGAAGTGGTTTCTAACAGCTAGTGGGCATTCGGTTTGCTTATAAATATAGTCCAAGGCTCTACTAAGAGGGGTCCAGCACCAACAAACACATTACACATTTTTCATCAAGCTATTCTGCTTGTGTCAATTTCTGTGCTTTTGTTAGCCATAGTTATGTTATTTTGAGTATCATCCTTACTTATCTAAGTGGAATAAACCTCCTATGGTCTGGTTTATTGGCTTTCCAATCATTTAATACAATCCAGTTCTTTCAGTTATTGTATCTAGCATAGCTATTGTTTCTTCTTATTTGAAGTCCTTTTCGTTGAGGCGAGATCCGAATCAATCGAGCTTTAGCTTTCCTTAAGCCATACACAATGTTTGAGGAGGTTGGATTTGTGGTGCAATAAGTCAACAACACTTGAAGTTACATTGGCTCCTGACACGCCCTCATATTCATTCACTCACACATGTCAACTGTTGTAGTGTTTGTTGTTTTGCCTCACGCTCGTGTGATTTCAAAGGACCAACAAACTTGTTATTGTGTTAGGAAATGGTTAACATTTCCTTTTGTGGAGGTGATGTTACAAATAAGAACACATTCTGATCTCTCACAAACACAGTGGACCCTACACCGAGCATGCTTACTCTCTATTATACGTGGCTTACTCTTTATTAGTTGGAAAGTCTTTCAATTCTCTTGGAGTAATGAAAAATTGGCATTTGGTTTTCCAAATGAATTGTAATTGGCGTTTTAAGGGAGATTCATAACTTTTGCAATGTTCCAAAACTACTAAATAACTCTAGTTGTTAGGTTATAAAGGGAAACATGCCGCATCTCTAGAATGATTGGTAAATTTCAATATCATAATAGTTGACATACCTCTGACACAATCACCCATGATGTACCACTCATTCCTGCTGAAAATGTTGCTACAAATAACTGCCAAATGCACCAAATTAAAAGGACGAAGATTAAACAAATAAAGCAAATACTCAAGAAGCATGATTCTCAGCTTTACTCATTGAAAGGTTCAAATTTGGCACAAATACAACAATGGATATCAATAGAAGGTAGATTTACACTGACCTCCCATGATTTTATACAATTTCCGAAAGTTCCTCTTTGACTTGAAAAATTAGACTACCAATCCCTTACTTTCCTCTTAACAATAGAAAAATTCCTCATCCCTTTAATTCGGGGTTTCCAACAATTTGAAAATCTGTAATTTCACTAAATCTTGTATTTAAACTGAGACAAACGTTCAACGGTTAGAAAGTATGACTGAAAAACTAATCATGGGTCCCATACATAAAGCCTCATAAAGCTGTCCCGTACATAAAGCCTCATGCAGTGCATGGATTGGGATACCTGCTGAGCAACTCACACAATAGTAGGTTGTGTCATGCACCAAAATTATAAATGAAATGCTTCGCACTTTTTTGGTCTTAATTCCTTATTTGGCACAAAAAAAAATTATCCAAGCTAGTTGTTTTGAAAGAAAAAAACGAGAAATAAATTCACAAACCCTACTGTCTCCCTACTTTGGAGAAAGAAAAAGTGACCGAAACTGCTCATTCGAGCCCATTTCGGTCGTGCTGTTTAGATTTTATTCTGGAAAAATTCTTCCGAAATTAACCGTGAACTAGGAATTTTTAAAATAAATTTTAAATGTACAATTCCGAAAATAGCCGATGTAACGTTGTAATCTCTCAATCCAAAATTTCAGTCCACACGAAAAGTCATGTTGTTTTAAATTAAAAAAATTAATTCTATATGTAATTTTGTGAACTTTTTCACGTTAATTAAAAAAATAAACTAAGATTTTTAATGTAATAACTGGAATTTAAATTAATTTTGAAATTATTTAAATCATTAAATATTAGCACTTGATTTTCTGTTTTCATTTACCAAAATACAGGATATGAAAATTCATAGCTTGCTCGTGCAAGTCGAGGCCGCTCGAGCGATCTCTTTAGATTCCAGAATGCACGGTTAGGGTTTGATTGGGGAAAAAATATTTTTCGGATTTAGTCTAAGGTTTAAAGACTCATTATCACACATTTATGAGAGTTTTCATTATAAAAATCACGTTAGGGTTTCATTTTCATTTACTAATCACAAACATTCAAAATCAAGCAAAAGTCAGATAGAGAATTTAAGGGTTTTCAAAGTGTTCTGGAGTGTTATTAAGAGGTGGTGGTGTTCAACCATTTCCAGCAAAATAACCATTATTCTCCACATTTTTTGATCGATTAAGGTAGGATTTGTTACCTACTAATCCTTAGGTTTTAATTTCGCCTTTAATCGAAGGTCTTAGGGTGCTAATTACATGTTTGGGTTTCTGTTCGAGCCCAAAATTTCAGATCTAGAAAATTATAAATTTTGAAAATAACGAAGGCTCGCTTAAGCAAGCTGTGACCGCACGAGCGACCTATAGAAAATTTTCAAAAGTTGTTCTATGTCCACAAAGTCAAAATCTGAAACTCAGAGTCTCGCTCAAGCAAGCTCTAAACCGCTCAAACAGCCTATCAAAGTACAGCTTGTTTCACAATGTTAGATTTTATCCGAGCATGAGTTTTTTAGGCTTGCTCGAGCGAGCTCTACCTGCTCGACAGACCTGCGTAAATCTAGAATATTTTCAGTATTTCCA
Source organism: Arbutus unedo (assembly GCA_014822125.1). Classification (NCBI taxonomy): domain Eukaryota; kingdom Viridiplantae; phylum Streptophyta; class Magnoliopsida; order Ericales; family Ericaceae; genus Arbutus; species Arbutus unedo. The sequence continues at coordinate 14,252 of JABCMJ010004763.1, read as the reverse complement.
ACACATAGATCGGGTCGCACTGGCTCTATTTTAGACTGCTGTTTCATTCTAAAAAGTATGTATACTTTGCACAAGTATCCACTGCATCTCATTTAAGTACACGGATCCCTATGGGATCTTGTGAGAGTAGGATAGCCTCGTGTGACTATGATTGGAAGTATGACTATTGTCGATGGTGTATATGGCTCTTGTTGCATCTTTGTCGTACTTGTAAATTCATACTTGGATTTAATTGTTGAGGTGAATTTTGGTGGTTCGAGTCCTCATATTCACTTATTTTCCGGTTAGAGTTTCGAGGTAAATTTTGGTGATTCGAGTCCCCATATTCACTTATTTTTTGGTTAGAGTTCCGAGGTGAATTTTGGTGGTTCGAGTCCCCATATTCACTTACTTTTCGGGTTCAAGTCTGAGATGGATCTTGTGGGTTATAGTCCCCTATCCATTACTCATCGGATTTGAGTCCTAAGATGAGTTATGGTGGTTCAAGTCCCCATACGCATTGTATGTTAGAGTTCCACCGGACATCGTCCTTTTCACCGACAAATGTTTAATATAAGAATTCATAATGTACCTATATATGTGATATCTTAATGTGTTGTTAATCTCGATATCTATTGTTTATATTGTTCAATTATTCCTGTTATCCTATCACATGCGTTGTTACCTTTTGGTTTGATTTTTTAGGTAACATTTTCTATTGAGTTTCATTACTCATTAATTCAATTTTTCTGCCCTTGGCGTATTATGCAAGATGTAGAAGTGCACACAAGGTCTCCGATTGACCAAGAGGTGCCAGGAGCTACCGATGAGGATATGTTTATTTGGCTACCGTACCCCTAGATTGCTCTATTTATTACTTATTTTAAATTCTCAATGTAACCTAGATGGGGTATTTAGTTTTTTCATTTCCAAACAATGCAACTTTATTTATCAGATAATAATACAATGTGGTTTTCTTTTAAATTATTATTCTTATAAATAAAATAAAATTTAAAAGAATTAAATTAACGTTCTAAAAAGTCAGGGCATTACAACTTAGTATTAGAGCTTAGGTTTGACCACCCTAAGTAGATTGGGTAGATCACACGCTCGACCAATTTTGTTGGTCCTCTCATTAGACGTTATAGTTGTCAGTTTTGTTTTTAGCTATTACGCGTCATTACTATAAGTCTAACATATAATTATTTTTCTTTGTTAGATATGTCACAATCTGAGCACAAGCATGATGCGTGCATGCCTATTGACACTGAGGAGAAGGATTTCGGTGAATGAATTGTAGATCCAGAGAATGAGGATCCCAAGGATGATTTGATAGGGGAGCCCATACTAGTTTTTGGACTGCCACAGCAGCCGTTCAGACCACCCCTGCTTTAGATGCCGCCACCGCCGCAAATGCCACCACAACAATCCCCGATGGTTAATCAACAGCCGGAACCCGACCCACCATCTATGACATACTATCTAGATATGTCATACTACTGCTATCCACTGCCCCCTTTGCTAAACACTTTGCCCATACCTCATATGATTTGGGTTATGCTGCTATCATAATTCAGCAGACAACGTACACCATTGTTTAAAGGAGAACCCAAGCCTGCAACCTCTAAAATTTGGTTGAAGCATATGGAAAAGCTCTTCAACATTATGGAGATCACTGATGACAGTGACAACATTGCTTTGGTCGCCCATCAGTCGTAGGGGGAGGGCAATTTTTGGTGGGATGTTGTGAAGACTACCCACAATGGAGCCCTGACTTGGGCTGAGTTCAAAGAGCTATTCTTGGGGAAGTATTTCCCTATGTCTGTTAAGCAGGCCATACTGCGAGAGTTCATAAACCTAAAGCAAGGCAGCATAAATGTGACTCAGTGTGCCATTCGATTTGAGGGTTTGTCACGATATGCATCTGCTCTTGTGCCGACGGATAAAGCAAGAGCCATAAGGTTTGAGTGGGGACTCAGCTCACGTGTCATAGAGGGACGCGACTTATGCTATGTTGGCTAGCAACACGCTCATGCTAGAGCACGAGGTGTTGAACTCTCGACAATATTGGGACCAACAAAGGAAGGTCGGGCTAGGGTTAGAAGGACCAATCAGATAAGGTGGAAGGAATAATAATCGGGGCTTTGTGGAAAGCAAGCCCTATCAACAACAACAACAGTAACAAGGGACTAGCCAGACTAGTCAGAACAAGAGTCAGCCACCGGAAAATGGTGACAATCAAGGGCAATTTTAGGAAACTACAAGGAGTGTGGTCTATCATGTGCTTCAATTGTAATGAAAAGGGCCATATGGGAAGAGATTGCCACTTTCTTGACGATCAACAAGGACAATAGGGCAGGCTAAGAATTAATGCGGGGTTGAACAAACAAGGCAACTGGCAGCTCCAATAGGGTGAGAATGCAATGGGTAACAGGGGAGACAATTTAGCCTCGGGAGGAAGGATCTTTGCTCTTCATGGGCAAGATGAAGAGTATGACCCAAGGTACACTCGTATTGTTTAGCACTTTGGCTCAAGCTTTATTTGATTCGAGTGCTTCGCACTCTTTTACATCTTATGCATGTGCGCAATCTTTAGGGCTAGAGACTGAGGGCTTAAACACTGTGTCATATGTCACGTCACCTTTAGGAGGACAAGTTACTGTGAGTAGAATTTTTCGGGAGTGTAACGTGAAGATATCGGGACTACAATTGACTTGCGACTTCCGGGTCATAAAGACGGTTGACTTTGACGTCATACTAGGAATGGATTTGGTTCCTCCCATAAAGCGGTAATCAATTGTCACCGGAAGTCTGCAACTTCCTATTCATTCGACGGAACTTGTTTCAAATTTGAGGGGGATAGATAGGATCCGGTTTCTATGTCGTTATCAAAATGGCACAACCAAACGGCCGGATGGTTAGCAAGCTTGAAGTTTGAGGAGACGGACCGGAAGGACTTGGGCTTGCCAAAGGTGATATGCGAGTTTCCAGACGTGTTTTCAGAAGAAATACTGAGGCTGTGTTCATTTGCTTATTTCTTAAATGATTTTTGAAAAAAAAAAAACTCTGAGATGTTGTTTGGTATAAGTGTTTCAGAAAAAAATTTGAGAGTTAAATTTTTTCGACATTTTCGAGGTGTGTGTCTCTCTCTCTTTCTCTCTCTCTCTTCTTTTATAGAGAAATGAATGTTGTTCGGAAAAAAAGTAAAAATGTTTGAGAAAAAATTTCCCAAACAAGTTCAGAAAAATATTTGGAAAAAAATTTCTCAAACAAGCAAACGAACACAGCCTCCCCAAAGCAATAATTGAACTTTTCAATTGAGCAGCAACCAGGAACCGCACCGATATCAATGACACCTTATCGAATGGCACCAACGGAGTTACAAGTGTTTAAGACGCAACTTCAAGAACTACTTGATAAGAGCTATATTCAGCCGAGCACATCGCCATGGGGAGCACTGGCATTTACCGTGAAGAAAAAGGGAGGGGGCTTTAAGAATGTGCATCGACTATTGTTGACTTAATCAAGTCACGATAAAGAACAAGTACCATTTACCTATAATAGATGACTTGTTTGATCAGTTGAGAGAAGCCACATCTTTCTCAAAGATTAATGTAAGGTTTGGGTATCATCAATTATTGATCGACCGCATTCCGGACTTGTTAAGGGGGATAGGCAGGATTTGGCTTCTATGTCGTGATCAGAATGGCATAACCAACTGGCTGGATGGTTAGCAAGCTTGAAGTTAGAAAAGACGAACCTTGAGGACTTGGGCTTGCCAAAGGTGGTATGCGAGTTTGCCGACGTGTTTTCGGAAGAAATACTGAGATTACCTCCAAAGTGGGAGTCGGACTTTTCAATCGAGCTGCAACCAGGAATCGCGCCGATATCAATGGCACCTTATCGAATGGCTCCAGCAGAGTTACAAGAGTTCAAGACGCAACTTTAGGAACTACTTGATAAGGGCTATATTCGGCCGAGCACGTCACCATGGGAGCATCGACATTGTTCGTGAAGAAAAAGGAGAGGACTTTGTTAATGTGCATCGACTATCGTTAACTTAATCAAGCCAGGATAAAAAACAAGTACCCCTTACCCATGATAGATGACTTGTTTGATTAGTTAAGAGGAACCATATGTTTCTCGAAGATTAATCTAAGGTCTAAGTGTCATTAGTTATGGATTAAGAAGGAGGATATTTCGAAGAACGCATTCCAAACTCGTTATGTCCACTATAAGTTTGTGGTGGTGCCGTTTGGACTTACCAACGCGCCAATGGTATTTATGTGCTAAATTAATTAGGTTTTGCACCATATCTAGATAGGTTTGTGGTTATCTTTATTGACACTATTTTAATCTATTCTCCATTGGAGCAAAAACATGAAGAGCATGAGAGTTGCACTGCAAGTATTGAGGAAGAATTAGCTTTATAGTGCCAGTAAGTGCGAGTTCTGGCTAAAGGAGGTTTAGTTTCTTAGACATGTCATCTCTGGGAATGAATATCAATTGACAACAGTAAGGTTCAAGCAGTAATGGACTAGAGGCAGCCGACATCAGTCTTTGAAGTTAGGAGTTTCCTAGCGATCGTTGGTTATTACAAGAGGTGCATTCAGGCTTTCTCTGTCGTTGCAACACCAATGACTCGCTTTACTCAAAATGGAGCTAAGTTTAAATAGAGCGAAGCATGCGAGAAGACATTTCAAGAACTTAAGAAGAGGTTGACCAGCGTGCCAATCTTGATCATACTTGGAAGGCGCATGGGCTACACAGTGTATTGTGACGCATCCAAGAAGGGTTTGGGATGCATACTTATGCAGAATGGATGAGTGATAGCCTACGTGTTGAGGCGATTGAAGATCCATGAGAAGAACTACCCAATCGTGACTTGGAGTTGACAGCTATGATTTTTGCAGTCAAGTCTTGACACCATTATTTATACAACGAGGAGTTCTAGGTATTCACTAACACAAGAGTTTAAATTATCTATTAACTCAAAAAGAGCTAAATATGAGACATAGGAGGTGGCTGGAATATCTCAAGGATTTCAAGTTTACTTTGTCATACCATTCTGGTAAGGCCAGTGTGATAGCAGATGCACTTAGTCAAAAGTCCAGGACGATAGTAGCAAGCTTGGCAGCTCGGGAGTGGAGGATAATGGAGTCAGTCAACGAGTTTGACTTATAGCCAATAGAGGGAATTGAGGGAGCAAGTCTGTGTGTCTTGGTAGCAACATCGGAGCTACACAAGGAGATACTTTTGTCTCTTGGTGTAAGGAATTGATCAGGAACTAGCGTTTGTCAAACACTGGATAGCTTTAAAGGAAGTTATCACTGGTTGGACTATGGGGTCCGATGGGGATTTGAGGTATTGGACAAGACTATTTGTACTAGATGTTGGGACATTAAGGGAGTCTGTACTAAAGTCATTTCACAAGTCTAACTCTGTTGGTCATCTGTAATGTAATAAGATGTATAAGGACCTTCGGATTCGACATGTCTAACATGTCAAACAAGTTAAAGTAGAACATTAAAAACTTGAAGGGAGGCTACAACCATTACCAATTTCAAGATGAAAATGAGAGCATATCACAATGGACTTTGTCATGAAACTACCAAGATCGATGTAGGGTCACAACGCAATTTGGGTCATTATGGATAGATTAACTAAGTCTACGCATTTCTTGTCGATTAAAATGTTAGACACATGGAGTCTTGCAATCGATTCTATATTCAAGAAATAGATCGATTACATGGTGTGCTAGTCACGATAGTTTCGGATCGAAATCTTCGTTTCACATCAGTGTTCTGGCAAAGTTTACAGAAAACTTTGGGAACGAATGTTCATCTGAGCACAACATTTCATCCCATACTGATGGACAGTCAGAGTGAACAATTCAGACAATGGAAGATATGCTAAGGGCTTGTATGTTAGATTTTCAGGGGCATAGGAAGTGACACTTGTCATTGGTCGAGTTTGCCTACAATAACAGCTATCAAACAAGCATACAAATGGTACATATGAAGCTCTGTACAGACAGCCTCGCCGATCTCCGATCTGTTGGACCGAGGTCAGGGAGACTAGTTTTTTGGGACTGAAATTGGTTCACGATACTACCGAAAATATTAAAGTCATCATGTAAAGGTTGTTGACAGTCCAAAGCAAACAAAGAGTTACATTAATAAGAGAGCAAGGCCGTTGACATTCAAAGTGGGCGATCATGTTTTCCTAAATATCAAGCCAAGGAGAGAAATATCTTCGTTCGATAAGAAGAGGAAGCTGATACCGAGATACATTGAGCCATTCAAGATTATGGAAAGGATCGGGGAAGTTACTTACCGGTTGGCACTACCGCTGTAGATCAACCGAGTTCACAACGTCTTTCATGTGTCAAGGCTGAAGAAGTATATGGTATTGCCAACTCAAATCCTCAATTGGGAGGATGTCACATTGGACGAGGACACGACCTTTGAGAAAAATCCGATTCAGATTCTTGATAACGGAGAGAAGAACTTAAGAGGTAAGACCACCAAATTGGTCAAAGTTCTTTGGCGTAATCAAAATTTGAAAGAGTCAACATTAGAAAAGAAGGATGTGATGAAAGTCAATCACCCTGAGCTTTTTGCTTAGACTATATGACGTAAATTTCAAGTACAAAATTGTTTAAGGGGATATGTTGTAATAATCCTGCAATTTAAATTAAATTTTAAATAATCTAAATCATTAAATATTTGCACTTAATTTTTTGTTTTTATTTACCAAAATACTGGTTTTGAAAATTCATAGCTCGCTCGAACGGGCTGAGGCCGCTTGAGCGACCTTTTTAGATTCTAGAACGCATGGTTAGGGTTTCAATGTCCATTGATGGGGTAAAAGACATTTTTCGGGCTTAATCTGAGGTTTGATGGATGATGATTATCACACGTTTATGAGAGTTTTCATTATAAAAATCATGTTTTGGTTTCATTTTTCATTTACAAATCACAAACACTCAAAATCAAAAAGAGAATTTAAGGGTTTTCAGAGTGTTCTTGGTGTTCTTTAGAGGAGGTGTTGTTCACCAATTTCCCACAAATCAATCATTGTTCTCCACATTTTTCGATCGCTTGAGGTAGGATTCGTTATCTTCTAACCCTTAGGTTTTAATTTCATCATTTATCGCATGTTTTAGGATTCTGATTGCATGTTTGGGATTCTATTCGAGCCCAAAATTTCAAATCTGGAAAATTACAGATTCTAGAAATAACAAAGGCTCGCAAGAGCAACTTGCATGAGATTTTCGAAAGTTGTTCTATGTTTGCAAAGTTAAAATTTGAAACTCAAAGGCTCACTCGAGCAAGTGCTAGGCTGCTCTAGCGGCCTACCGAATTACAGATTGTTTCCAGGATGTCATAATTTATCTAAGCATGAGTTTTTGAGGCTCGCTCGAGTGACCTACCTAAATCTTGAATGTTTTCAGTATTTCCAACACGTAGATCGAGGTCATGGGCTTTGCTTCAGACTGTTATTTCATACCCAAAAAGCACGTACACATTGCACAAGTATCCACCATAGCTCGTATAAGTCCATGGATGCCTGTGGGATCTTATGAAAGCAGGATAGCGTTGTGTGACTGTGATTGGAAATATGATTGTTATCAATGGTGTATATGCTTCTTGTTGCATATGTGTTGTTATTGTACATCTGAATGCGTAGTGGGAATTAATTGTCGAGCTGGATTTTGGTGGTTCAAATACCCATATTCACTTAGTTTCTAGGTTGGAGTCCGAGATAGATTTTGGTGGTTCGAGTTCACATGTTAACTTACTTTTTGGGTTAGAGTCTCGAGGTGGATTTTAGTGGTTCAAGTCCCCATATTCTTATTTTTCAGGATAGAGTCCCGAAGTGAATTTTGTGGGTTAAAATCCCCTATCCCTTACTCTCGGAGTTTGAGTCCTGAGATGAGTTATGGTGGTTCAAGTCCCTATACTCATTGTTGTGTGGGTTAGAGTCCCACCATGGGTCGTCCCGTTCACCGAGAAATGTTTAATAAAAGAATTCATAATTTACCTATATGATATCTTAATGCATTGTTAATGTCGATATTTGTTGTTTATTGTTTAGTTATTGCTGTTATTCTATTGCATGCTTTGTTGCCTTTGGTTTTGGTTTTCGAATAACTTTTTCTACTGAGTTTTATTACCCATCAGTGCAATTTCTCTCCACATGGCATATATTGTCAGATGTAGAAGTGTAGATAGAAGCTCCGACTGAGAAGGAGGTGCTAGGAGCTGCCGAGTAGGATATGTTTAGCTGGCTGCCATACCCCTAGATCGCTATATTTATTACTTAATTTTAAATTCTCAGTGTAACCCAGGTGGGGTATTTTAGTCTTTTCATTTTTAAACTCTGAAACTTTATTTATCAAATAATAATAAAAGGTAGTTTTATTTTAATTTATTTTTTTGATAAGAAAAATATAACGTAAAGGAATTAAATTAACGTTTCGAAAAGTCATGGCGTTACATTTAAATTGAAAGATGTGAAACATTTAAGCAGTTATGTGCGAAAATATTCTACTTTTTAATTTGAAAAGTGACGCAACTTTTCATAATATACTAAAATTTTAGGATCGGGGGTATCCAAATGAAACATAAAAATCGCAGATGGTTTAGCTAGTTACCTGAATCCCACTGAACACCAATATGGCGGCAAGCTCCTTTTTTTGGTTAAGATTCTGCTCATTGCAATTCAAAAATTACTAAAATTTAGTATATCTTAAATTTCATAAAACTTATAAAAACAATTTGATAATAATCAAGAAGATACCTGCAAGAGGAATCCCAATCCTATAAGAAAGTTTGCCAAAAATGTTCCAAATGCAGAAGTCTGCAAAAGGCTCAATTCTAGTGCATCTATGGCATTGAATTAACTCTAAAATTTTAGTGAATAAAATAGGATCTTTCACATGCTCACCATCCATAATGGTCGTCGTCCACATCTATCCGTCAATAGCAAATTCAGAACAGAAAATGGTAGCTGCATAAGCACATCCAATAGCTGAGAATTAACCCTTAGGCCTTTAACTAGTAATTTTTGTCATTTATATAAACTGTAGGGGCCCAAATTTTTTAAATGTAATATTCCTCTCATTCAAACTAGAAGAATTCCCTGGTCTCAGGTGATTTTTCCCGAAAGACAAGAACTCCGTCAAAGGTTAAATCAATACTTAGTCCTTGATTTTATAATATCAATGTGTATAATAATAAATTATAGCATAGTTCCACCATTGGGATGTGTTTCTTTATATAGAGTTTCTCTCCACTATCTTAAAGTCCCTTCCAACTACTAATTCATCGCTGGCAGTTGTATCCGTTTTGAATTAAAATATTTTCTAGGATAAAACCAAACCTTAGCAAGATAAGCCTAATTCTAAACTTTCCAGGATTAGATCTTATCCTTAATATTAGAGTCATTTTCAACGATTAGTTTCTCATTACCAATTCAATTTGTCTAGGATTACTCATCCTTATTCGAATAGGTCTTATCCCTAACTATTTGGGATCACACCTCATCCTTTAGTGCAAGAGTCTAAACATGTCTTTTTAACCTTCCTTCTCAGGTTGACCGAAACAAGCCTCTGTTCGGCTACATGTTTGTGCACAATAATATTATGTTCCTGAACTCCCATCTCATCAATTTTCTCGAGAAAATCCTAGTTATGGTAATTCTATTTACCCCTTTAATTTCCCCCAGTTTTGGCATCTTCTAGCCGAACATCTGTAGAGAGCAAAACTAACCTTGTTAGTGTATTCTGGTCAGTACTATCAAAAATCGTCGTTTGGATATTCCAAGCCTCACAACGGTCGAGTTTGAATTTCAAGCGTTCCCGAATAGGGTAGCAAAAGAATATGGATATGAGGGGGATGGTAATGTGCATGATGAGTCACTATTATTCTCTCCCAGGCATCCAACATGTCGACCTGCAGGGGACCAATCTTCCTCTCGATCATGCAGCTTTGCCACCAATATAGATGTCAATCAAGCCATGAACATTATCGTCTGTTTTTGCTACTACGACACCTTTTTTGACTAATGGCTTTGAGAGTATCACAGTACCAAGGTTGTTCCACATTTAGTGAAAAACTTGGATACTATTGAATGCTTTAAGAAATCTCAAGACTTGGTGAAATCTTGAGTCTGGGCCAATGCCTTTGGGACAATCAACAATTATCTCAGCCAATTTTGTTTCACTTCAAGCCAATGTTAATTCAGACTAATCCTAGTACATGCCAATGCCAATGCTTATTTCAAGCCAAATATTTGACTTGTGGCCAATACCATCAGGATGCTATTTACAATTTTGAACACCTCTATGTTCTCAGCCAATGAATCTTTAAACATAGTAATAATGGTCTGGTCAATGAACTCACAGCGTTCGACAATTATGTCTTTTCGGCTACTCCTCAAGCTCCACCTAACACTTGATGGAATTAGAAGTCCAAACAATTCTTCTTTGGGTCTTCAATATCTGTCTTTTGTGTTTTGCCTTGTGAAGACCGAAAGATTGTATTTGTTACTTTGTTTTTTGTTAAAAATCAGTAATTATTCACCAATTGTAAAAATTTTGGGTTTTTAATGATAATTCCTAAAATTTGGGGTTGGAGATTGTATGGAACTAGAGGGGTTACAGTCTAATTTGATTATATGTGGTTATATAATCAGGTTTCACGCTAATGTGTCACATCTCTCTCTCACACACACACACACACATTCTAGCATGTTGTTCCACTCTCTCTCTAGTATCAAGTCTGATTGAACGTTTGTCTCTTGGATTTTTTAAGAACGCGAAGTGGGAAGGTCGATCCTTGCAATGAGGGCTTCAATCGAGCCTAAGGTTGGTCGTATTCACGGGCAGTCAGAAAAGATTGCAGGTTTTTGGGTTTCTTAATGTTCTTGAATCGAGGTAGGATTTTGTGTGAATTTTCTATTTAAGGATGATTAATTAGTCATTTGTATCGTGATTATTTCATTCTACGTCTATGTATCGAATGGTATATGTTTATTTTCTGTTTTACGCATGAAATCGTTTTGCTTTGGAAGAAATTGTAACTCTATAGAGCATTTTGGAACAAAACTACAAAAATATAGAGGTTACTCAAGCGAGCTCCAGGGTGCTCGAGCGTGCCCGTTAATTTTCCAGGCTATTTTCTCATTTTTTAGGACAAAACCGTGAGGGTGTGTTTGGGGCTTGAGTGACCTCCAAACCACTGAATTGAGCTTGGTAAGAACTGCAGATTTATTATTTAATTTCTTGCATATTTATTGGGCATTTTGGTTAGTTCTACATACCGTTTGGATAAAAATAGGTCGTTGTTGTTCATTGGGACATCTGTTGATGTCGTGATTACCCTATTTAAACTGACAGTGTGAACCCGTAAAACTAACGAAGGTGCCCCATGTGACGGGATTTCTGTAGTAAGAGCCCATAAATCTAACGAAGGAGCGACGAGTGTTGGTATTTCTACGGTGAGAGAGCGTAAATGATTGAAGATTGGAACGAGACATAGGTTTCCACATAGGGTGTGTCTGTTGCTGATTGCGGCGAAGGACTCATGTATTGCGTGTGGTTTCCAAAGTATAGTAGTATTATTAAAACTTTTTGCGAACTGTATACTTTTGTGCACATAAAAAATCTATATTTTTTTTATACGAAATATGTTTTAATCCGTATTATTAAGTTATTTAACATGCAATCTTATATATACAACTAATTTCCAATTATAAAAGAGCAATTGAAATTTATTACCTGAATAACAGCCATTGTTGTAGTTCCTAAGCTAACCGAGCAACCTATAAATCATAGATTAATATAGTCATATCCTCAAATTCTAATAATTTTAGGCTGTGTTTGGATGACAGATATCTAAATTATAACAGAAAAGAGGAAGTTAAAAGAAGAGATGAGAATATTACAAAGTAAAATAGCTAAATCTATGTCTTTAACTTCTGTGCTATTTCTCTTTCCCTTGGTAATTTTTTCCACACATCTATCATCCAAACATATCTTCAGCTAATGAATGAAAGGACAAATTAGTAAAAGCAAAGAGTTTACCAGCAGCCTCATAAATGCTACTTGCATAGTAGGCTATCGCTGTTGTACCTCCAAGAATTTCTAGCAACGCCATACCAATTCCAACCTATTGCAATTTATAATTAGGTATGCTCATAAGAAGCTGATGAAAATCACATAATAAGAGTAAGTTTCACAATTATGTTCTGTTTGGATCTTCAAAGTGTGGAGATATATGCGGATTAGAAAGAATAGCAATATATTAGCTTCACAAATCGCTTAGTTGATCTTTTCCTTTCTAAAAATCCCGACATAAAATTCAAAACCCGAACACAACCATAAGGTGAGTGGCAAACCTTACCGTTAGTGAATGAGCATATTTTTTCTGAAACATATCTAGAAATCTAGCTTCTGGAACCTGTTTAATGATTTCCATATAATCCTGTCAAAAAAAACAGGAAATTAGACGCGAAAATAGCACAAGGAATTGTAATATTTTTTCGACCAATAACATAGGGAATTGGAATGTTACTCTGATTTCAGCTGCTTCTTTAGAAACATCAGCATTTTTTCCCCTAAGGCGCTGTAGCATTGCTTCTAAATCCTGTTCTTTTCCCATCTTTACCTGCATATACTTTCCCAACGGAGCATTCTGAGAGGAGCCTTGTCTTTTTTTTTAACGCGTATTTTGCAAAAGTAGCTTAGGAAAACGAAGAAAATGAACCAAATTTTCCATCTTTGTCCCAACAAAATTGATTCCCACATGTTTTTTCTTCACAAATCATCAGATTGTGGGGAACCCCAATATTTATGATTCAAGATTGCTCAATTATCAACACAAGGCTTCTAACAGAGATTTAGAACCAAACTCACCAACCATCTTGGAGACTCTGGTATGAAGAATATGCCAACAACCTCCACCAAACATGGTATAATTCCTGGAATTATAACAAACATACAACATCAGATTCATAAATGTTCAGAGCATAAATATTTTGGCCTCAAACAAGATGGATGCATGTTACCGATAATAGCCAGAGTTCGCCAAGTGACAAGATTCCCAATGAAATACACCATTGATAAACCAAAGCTGGTTTGTAACTGTACAAAAGTGTCGATAGAGTTGTACATATTATTAAAGAAACCAAAGAGTAACAAGCTTGTTTCTTTTTATTTTCGTATTTTAATTGTTTAGTTCTGGGGAACAATCACTTTCAACAAACATCAAAAAGTTATTCCACTTCAAAACGAATAAGAAATGGGTAGTTTTCTGATTAACTAAAACTGAAAAGTTCTAGTATATAGTTATATGATACACATTCATTTTTCAAGTGTATACGATATTCACCCCTTATGTTAATGTAAATTGAACAACATTTATACAAAAACTCGTTACGTCAGTTTTGAATTCATTACTTATGCATAACATAATCTTCAAATTCAGTTTTGAATTCATAACCTTACAAGATAAGTCGATAATATTTGTTTTGGATTCATAATATTTGTGTGTTATGACTTCTTGGCTTGATCTTGTGAATTTTATACAAATGCTAGGCAAATGTTATGAATGTAAAGCGATTGCACGTGGTGTATACCATACATATCAAAGTACGGATATGTATGGTAATATTTTTCTAATTTGAGATATCTAAAATTAACTTTCAAGCCGCTATCTAAAGCAGAATAATTCCGATTAATACCTGATTGGCTGCTGCAAATCCTCCTCTGCTATCTTTGGGAGAGATTTCACCAATATAGGCAGGTCCCTGATTGGCATTTGCAGTGTTTAGTACCATTAGTTGCATTTAGCATTACCAACCAGATCAAAGTATGAACCAGATTCTGCAATTACCACGTAAGATTGGATGCCAATGCCAACTCCTAGCACAAGTCTTCCAATGTCAAGCAGACAAGCGCCCTTTTCACAAACACTAAACATTGTCATCTTCCATACAACAAATTCGGAATAACAACAGCAAAAAAGCTGAGTGAAAATGATGCAAGAGGTTCATTTGGATCTCTACTTATTTCCTTAGTTTATATGGAAACAGAAGTTAAGAGGATTTCCCTTCTTGAGAAAGATAAATTGCAAGAACATCCAAATGAATTATGGGAAACTTGAAACTCAAAAGAAGGTCTACGTCAAACTGAATATCACTATCTCTTTTTCCCATCTTTAAATATATACACATATATATATAGAGTGAGCTTCTACTAAGGGATC